>JAQISU010001235.1:17785000-18075000 GCA_029339505.1 Unio delphinus
TCCTCTCCATTGCGTAAGTTTGGCATCTAACAAAGCCCCAGGACCAGTCACTGTAGGACTTTCGGAGCATTAGATTCTTTAGCTACTGAGAGTGAACATTTATTACTACACTTTGACATAATGGGGGGATAAAGTTGTGGTTAATTTACTTTTAAATGACAAGCCTTAATTGAATAAAAGTATTGGATAAAACAGTTGATCCTACCGTGAGTGAAAACACGGAGTTACCTTCTTTTTGTTTAGTTACCAGAGCTATGGGAGAAAGAACTCTTAAGAATGATATTGATCCGGGCATTATTCTTCTTACTGACACACTTCTTGCTTAGTCTTTTGATGTGGTCATTTTTTGTTATTGATATTAATTAATTAATCAAAATGGTACGCTTATACTGCTCAGTATCTCTAATCAGGGTAACAAAAGATCATCACTCTTTGTCAAACAGGAACATAATTTCGAATTTCCCGTTTGGTTTCAGAGGGCTATTAGCGAAGTTCCATATGCAAGTTCCATATTGTTATCTGTTTTAACAATGGGGTCCTAACGAGAAAATAGACACCATCATGAGGTACCCGGTGGAGATAAGTGGTCAGTGAGCAATCAAATTGTGATTTCGAGGTTATATCAACAGACAATTCTTAGTTTAGCCCACGAAACTCAATAAACTATTCATTAAGGAGAGAATAAGACTTAACAAAAGATCGTTAATCACTTTTATTGTGCGAAGCTGATTTGATTGAACGAGTAACTGGGGATTCTCTTTTAAAATACTCTATAAATATATTTATATGACCAATGTAATGCTTTCAGTAAAGGAGCGTTGGCTTGTCTGCTTGGAAATAAGAGCATTGCGGATAGTACTATCTTCACTTTGTTGCTTATTTTTCAACCTGTATCAAAACTTTGATTTGTTAAAGTTCTGCCAGATTCGGATTTTTGAAATGCTCACATGAGACTGAAATGTTTATGAAAAGCTACTAACAGGAAGACAACTGAAAGTCCAAGAGTAAAGGAATTTATGTTGGCAAATTCCACAGTTTCGACATGCTGCTCACCAATATAAATCTGGTAAACTTATCAATGGAATTCTTTAATTCATAGTTTATAACTCTTCAAGATACGTTTCTTAACCACATCAGCACTGTTGTACGGACAGTAAAATGTAAATATCACGAGCTCTGCCAATATACGTACACTTTCTCATAGCCATTTAAGATTTTCAGCAATTGTCTCAAAGTGAAGAATGAATGTACCTACTTCTTTTTCTCTAAAACGAGGTAATAACCTAATGGTTCTGGTAATATCAAAACTTTAACATGTGCGTAAAGGGATGGGTGGGTGCTCTGCCTGCCTGTTCAAACTGTTAAGCCCACAAACCTGTCAGTATGTTTTTTTGTTCTAACTCCCTGCATCTCCAAGAAAATTTAAAACACGATAGGGCTTTAAAATATTAACTTTTCATTAACGTCAACTGTTACACAGCAAGATAGATCACTTATTATGCAAATGACTAATACTTACTGCTTTATTAAATATGCATGCATAACAGTATAATTGAAGTGATACGGTACGATGCAATCTTATGCCCAGGCATGCATATCAGCAAGTGATGTAAATTTAAACCGGTTGTTGTTGTGGGCTTAAGGTCATTGTGTTTCAAAAACATTTACCAATCGCATTAACGTTAGTGATATCAGCCTTCTACAACGCAAATCTAGATTACCAAAAGATCAAAATCTCCCTCTTCTTTCGCATATAGATGAAAACAACTTCTGCCCATTATCTCATCTTGCTACCGTCAGGTGTCGCTAGTTTATTAGCTTTGCTGCTCTACTGATAACAACGTACATTTTACCTCCGACAATCCAAGCCTTCTTAGTGTTATTCGTCCCAATATTTACTCCAGAAACTTCAAAAAGTTCAAAACACAGCTGCACGGATCATCTTTAGAGTACCTCGATCAGAGCACACCTCACCACTGCTCTGTACCCTACATTGGCTATCGATTCGATACAGAATCAAACAGAAAATTTGTTATCTGTGCTATGTTTCACTGACGGACTCCAGTCCAACATACCTATCCGGCCTCACCCATGTGTATAAACCAGCAAGATACTTACGCTCTTCTTCTGACAATCGTATACTCATTGTTCCCACGGTGAAAACGAAGTCATATGGACAACGTTCTTTTGCATACCAGGGCCCGGCGACGTGGAACCAATTGCCCATTGAAATTAGACACAAAGACACAGTGGTTCCTTTTAAGAGTGCTTTTAAAACTCACCTTTTTCGACTGCAGGGACAAACCTAGAGACCCAATAATGTTTTGTATCTTATATGTTTTCAGCATGTTTTACTGTTTCCAATATCATTGTTTTTGTCATTTGTTTTTCTGTAGTGTAGTCATATCATTATAGATGATGTAAAGTGTTTAGAGCTTCTAAAGATTAGGCGCTATACAAAGTCCTCGTTGTTATTATTATTATCATTATTATTATTATTATTATTATTATTATTATTATTATTATTATTATTATTGGACCATTCAACTTTAAACGTTGATTGATTTTATTGGATAAGCCTTCTTTTACACGTTGCATACATTAGTTTTACAATTGCTTCCAAATTTTAGTTACTATGATAACTTGATGGACTTTGTATATTCAAATGTCAACACGCGATCGTTGTGACAATGACCTGTGTGTGTGTGTGTGTGTGTGTGTGTGTGTGTGGCGTTTTACGGAATTTCCATAATATTAACTGTATGGTGACAACTCGAGGTAAAGTTTCTAAGATGTACAAAGGTCAACAAGAACAATTCTCCATTTTGTGGTCAGTGAGCTATCAAATTGTGATTTCGAGGTTATATCAACAGAACATTCTTAGTTAGCCCACGAAACTCAATAAACTATTCATTTAGGAGTCAATAGGACTTAATACAAGATCGTTAATCATTTATTTTGGCCGTAGCTGATTTAATGGAACGACTAACTGGACGGTCTCTTTTATAATAATCTTTAAATATATTTATACGACCGATGTAATGCTTTCAATAAAGGAGCATTAGCTTGACCTGTTTGAAATAAGAACATTGTGAATATACCGTCTTAACTTTGTTGCTTATTTATCAACCTGTATCAAAACTTTGTTTTGTTAAAGTTCTGCCAGATTCGGATTTTTGAAATGCTCACATGAGACTGAAATGATGTTTATGAAAAGCTACTAAGAGGAAGACAACTGAAAGTCCAAGAGTAAAGGAATTTATGTTGGCAAATTCCACAGTTTCGACATGTTGCTCATCAATATAAATCTGGTAAACCTATCAATGGAATTCTTTAATTCATAGTTCATAACCCTTTAATATACGTTTAAAATATCACGAGCTCTGCCAATATACGTACACTTTCTCTTAGCCATTTAAGATTTTCAGCAATTGTCTCAAAGTGAAGAATGAATGTACCTACTTCTTTTTCTCTAAAACGAGGTAATAACCTAATGGTTCTGGTAATATCAAAACTTTAACATGTGCGTAAAGGGATTGGTGGGTGCTCTGCTTGCCTGTTCAAACTGTTAAGCCCACAAACCTGTCAGTATGTTTTTTTGTTCCAACTCCCTGCATCTCCAAGAAATTTTAAAACACGATAGGGCTTTAAAATATTAACTTTTCCTTAACGTCAACTGTTACACAGCAAGATAGATCACTTATTATGCAAATGACTAATACTTACTGCTTTATTAAATATGCATTCATAACAGTATATTTCAAGTGATACGGTACGATGCAATCTTATGCCCAGGCATGCATATCAGCAAGTGATGTAAATTTACACCGGTTGTTGTTGTGGGTTTAAGGTCATTGTGTTTCAAAAACATTTCCAATTGCATTAACGTTAGCGATATCAGCCTTCTATCACGCGAATCTAGCTTTCAAAAAGATCAAAATCTCCCTTTTCTATCGCATATAGACGAAAAACAACTTCTGCCCATTATCTCATCTTGCCACCGTCAGGTGTCGCTAGTTTATTAGCTTCGCTGCTCTACTGATAACAACGTACAGTTTACCTCCGTCAATCCAAGCCTTCTTAGTGTTGAATTTGGACCATTCAACTTTAAATATTATTTGATTTTATTGAATAAGCCTTCTTCCACATGCTGCATACATTAGTTTTACAATTTCTTCTAAAATTTAGTTACTTTGTTACCTTGATGGACTTTGTATATTCAAATGTCAACACGCGATCGTTGATCTCGCTTAAGAGTTAACGTGACACTGACTTTTTAGCTTACTACGTTAGTAACCGAAGTGGTATTAGTATTAAGTTACATGCAGAATTACTAATTTATGATTTAATTGTCAGCCTGGTGTTTAGAAAATGCGAGGATGTATATCTGCGCATGTCACTATAAGCTGCCATACTGCATACATCTTAGATATATGACAAATCGCTCCGGTGGCCTTGTTATTAGAGCGTCCGCCTCGGAAGCTGGAGATCGTGGGTTCGAGCCCCGGCCGAGTGATACCGAACACTTACAAACATGGTACTAATAGCTACCTCGCTTGGCGTTCAGCATTAAGAGGTTAGTGTTAGGACTGGTCGGCTTGGTGTCAGGATAATGTGATTGGGTAGGACATAATGCTGCAGACGTTGAAGCGATATGACTGAAAAATTGATAAAGCTACGTTAAAAATCCCAATCACACATAAACAGATACATGACAAAAATTGTTAAAGCTACGTTAAAAATATTTTGAAAATACCACACACAGAGCCAAACTTCAGATATGGTAGGTCCGGTGGTGGCAGCTCAGATGACCACCAGACTCAATTAAAACGATCAAAACTGTATAAGCCTCGCTGGATTCGCCAATAAAATATTTTGAGAGAAAATTTCAATAAATATTTTCTTAAACACATGTTGTTGTTGTTGTTGTTGTTGTTGTTATTGTAGGGTTTAACGACATTTTTCAGACCACGATAGGCTATACATGGCGGCCAGTATTATTGGTGGAGGAAGAACCCAGGAAAACCTGCGGAAAGAACCACAGACCCACGAGAAGCTACTGGCAAGCTTTCTCACATAACTATATTAGCCGAATGTTAGACTCGAACCCACACAGACAGAGGTAAGATGTTAGTGATCCGTAACGGAGAGCGCTTTAGACCACTCGGCCGCTCGGGGACCCTGTCTCAACCATATGTAGGGATCACAAATTATGTGACCCTAGGTTGTGTTGATTATTTAATTAGGAGAAGGGATCATCGTTTGCATGGAGAATCCAGCCATCATTCCTTAGAGGGATGCCCAAAGTACAGGTCGGATTGCTCAGCATTTCCTCCTCCTATTACATATTCTGCTAACATTAATGTGATTTGGGAACGTATTGAAAGCAGATATTTTTTTTTTAAAGTAAACCGTGTTTCCCCAAGTACATTACTTAAAAACCCTCCCAACCGACCCACCATGTGTGCATCTTCGTTAGTATACCGCTCAGCTAAAGAATTTTAATTTAAAAAAATAGAACTAGCGACTCCTGGCGGTAGCAAGGGGATGTTACATGCAGGATTTATTGCCATTTGTCTATTTGAACTAGACAAAAAAAAAACGATTTTCATTTTCTAATAGTGCTGGATTCTCGAGGAAGCAGGCAAACATTCCTAATGTTAATGTGATTGGATAAGTATTATCGGTGAAACATATATAACTTAAATATTTTCATGTCAAGTACACACTAGACTATACACAGCGGTCAGTATAACTGGTGGAAGAAAAACCATGGAAACTGGGTATGAACGTCCTTCCCAGCTACTGACAAACTGGACCCCCATTGGCCGCGCCCAAGACTCGAACAAAAGCGGACAGATGTGAGATGGCAGTTGTCGGTAAAGGCGAGAACTTTAGACCGTTCGGCTCAAGTCAACGTTTAGTTCTTAATACGCATGTAAATGATTTCGGCGAGAGGCAATGATAGCGGCCAAGCCAAAATTCAGAATTTTGTATTTGGAGCAAAACTACATAGCTTTAGGCATCTGTGCATAGCTTTAGACATCTGTGCATAACTTTAGGCATCTGTGCATACTTAAAATGACTAATTAAGCATTTATCACTAATGAGACCGGTTTTTTAAATTCAAAAGTAAATGTCAAGAAAATGAAATTGCTGTGCATATATTTAATTAATTACTAATTCAAATATTGAACATTTTCTAAAAGGCGCAGATAATGAGAATGAAATTCAAAGCATTGTCACTTTGAATGGCTACATGATTTTTCCTTCATAAAACTAAAAGTTATCAAAAGAAACGTTGGGATACCTTCGCATTGTCTTTAACCAAAGAATTTTATATCCTAAAGATTATCATTTCTAGCGATGGATTACTGAGGTGTTGGGAGCTTGGTATTGCCTGTTTTGTTCTATTATGACATCTATCACGATAACTGTCTTTGATACAATATGTATTACGGTAGCATTGGACAGAAAAACAAAAGTCCCCTAAGAGACTGACGCCATTAATGCTGTAAATAATTTCCAGAAATTCAAGATAACATAATTTCAACTGCGGAGTGTGAAATCACATTTGATAAGTCTTCACCGACAAGATTTTCAAATGAGTTGCTTTTGGTCAAGATACCGGATCTCAACTTAGCATATTTTCATTTACTAGCAGCAAGGTATAATATATATATATCTTCTGGTGAGAACCCCATGTAAATATTATTTTCAGTCTTAGGGAATCAATGATAAAAAAAATTTAAAGATGCATCATAAAAATCTTGATGAATGCACAGAGTCCATATCACGAGGCATCTATGTTGTTGTTGTAGGGTTTAACGCCATTTTTCAGCACACGATACATGGCGGCCAGTATTATTGGTGGAGGAAGAACCCGGAAAACCCCTCGGAAAAAAACACTGACCCACGAGAAGCTACTGGCAAACTTTCTCACATAACAACATTAGCCGAATCTTAGACTCGAACCCACGCAGACAGGTAAGATGGCAGTGATCCGTAACGGAGAGCGCTTTAGACCACTCGGCCATTCCGGGCCCCTGAGTCATCTATGAGAAGTAGCTATCAAAGGATTTTCAAAACGGCCATTGTGACAGTCATAACAGAAGCCGCATTGACAAATTTAGTAAAAACCCCACAATGAAATACTGACTATTTGAATTAAAGTGATTTGCGTCCACTAGGGACATGTAGCAATGTTTAATTTCCAGCACGGCTGGATAATTAATTACTCCTGACGGAAGGAATGCGAGCCACATCCCTCATCCAACAATGATATGACAATTCGTTTAGGATATATGGTGATAATAATATATTCAAGATGGCCGCCGTAGCAAACATACCGAATGACGCTATTAGGTCCACATAGACGTTATTCGAAGTTGATTCGACCATCCATTCATTAACAGTTGCTGATTTATGGTTAACGCCATTATTCAGCAGACGATAGCGTGCCAGTATTAGTGATGGAGGAAGAACCCGGGAAAATCTCCAGAAAGAACCACCGACCCACGAGAAGCTACAGGCAAGCTTTCTCACATAACTACATTAGCCGAATCTTAGACTCGAACCCACGCCGACAGAGGTGAGATGGCAGTAATCCGTAACGGAAAGCGCTTTAGACCACTCGGCCACTCGGGGCCCCTCCATTTATTAGGAGTAGGAGCAGTAATAACAATATTGTTTTTAATTATGCTGCTGTCGTGGTAATATTGGGCATCAGATCGACAACATCTTCAGGTTGGACTAACTATACATCATAACTATACATCGGGTGAAAACCCGATAGCAATATTAATTTTCATGCCGGGGGATTAGCGATAAGAAGATTTTCAAGGTGACCGCTGGAAGCCGTATGAGATATCAAATCGGCACAATTTTCATTTTGGACAATCAAAACACTATGAAATGTCTTCCGTTGAAAGGCATGTGACAACATTATGTTTTGCTCAAAACAAATAGGGATTACAAGATTTTTAAGACGGTCTCTGTGGCTAACGTATGGGAGAAGAAACAAAATTAAACTTTCATATAGGACCAACATAAGAAATTCTTTGGTGAAAACCCCATGTTGATATGACCATCTTTTCAGGATAAGTATCGAAAACAAGATTGTTAAGATGACTGCTCTTTAGGCTATACCAGCAATCAGATCAGCGCCATTTGCTTTAAAGACAAATTAGACATAATTCTTCTGATGAGGAAAACAAAATTTTACAGATGTTCATTGTGGCAGCTGTGTTGGATGTCCGATCGGCGCCATTTTTTGACATTGTAAGAAGTATTTTAGTGAAAACCAGACGTTGATATGACCATCTATTCAGGAGAAGCAGAAATAACAAGATTTGTAATATGGCCATTGTGGCAGCCATGTGGCACAATGTTAATTTAGAACCAACAGGGAAGAAATGCATTAGTAGTAGCTGAAAATGGCAACTTTATACCAACTATTGCTCGCAATAGCTAGTGTAAAAAAAGATACTATCTGGTCGATGATACAGTAATTACTGCTATGTCTGACCAGACCAGATGCAAGGAGCTTTAAATTTTTCACACACATGGGATCTTGCTTACACTGCATGTGAAAACATCCAAGTGCCGTCTAATGGAGGATGTCATCTTAGACGTCTTCCTTGTCAATACAGGCCCATATATTCGAGTCACATTCTGCGCATATCTTTTACCCGATCTCTGTTAAAGTTACTTTACTGGAAATTTATTTTACTACTAACAACAAGAAAAATCCGAAACTTGTCTTAAAATATATAATATCCAATGAATTATTATTTTGTTGATTTCACTTGCTTTTCTACTGTTGTTTCAACGCATGTAGTCCTGTTAAGAATAATCCGAAACACTTGAGATATTCCTGTACAATTTTACGTTTGTTCGCAATAATCACGTATAGATAACGAAACATACTTTAAATAAACTAAGTATAATAATTTAACGCCATAATCCGTTGTTCTTTCTGTGTGCTCCCACTGCTATGTGAGAAAGCTTTTTCTGCAAGACAAAAGTGGTGTTCGCAAGAAATTCTAAATCGTGGGAAACGTACGAGGTGATCCTGTAATATACACGAGCTGCTACATACAACAGCCCTGTATAATTTTACGATCATCACTAATCGTGATTTATAAATTGCAAGTGTAACGTAACATGGTCTGTAAAGGCAATAATTATGTGTATACATATATAAATCATCGTGTTTTATTCACTGGCTTTTATGATGTCGTTTAGATAACGTGTCGGAATATTTTTGAAATTTATTTTTAGAACTGTTACGATTATATGGTCAAAAGGTATGTAACAGAAAAGAACAAAAACCAATACAATTTGTAAAATTCAACAAATAAGTTCTTTCCCTAGAAGACAGTGCAAATTTATAAAGAACTTACAGTATTGTCAATTGAATATCAAATAGTAACAAAAGTTTTATTACAAGTCCAAACAAATTCCAGTGTTATTCCAAAAATGTTGCATGTAGTCTCGAACGTGGTAATGTGTCAACCGCCAGAATTGTGATGACGTGATTGAAGTTTTTTGATGTATCACACTAATATTATCCCAAAATGTTCTTGTCTGAATACACTGTAATTCCAAATTAATGTTTCTGTCCAAGAATATTAATGATGATCACTTTGTATTTACAGTGAATGATAATTGAATAAATAATTTCATTCAAGTGAAAATATGAACACAATAATAACAATAGTCTGCGTTAAGATTTAAAGGTAAGTAATTCTCAAATAAACAATATTATATAAAAAGTCAAGACACAAAACTTAAACCAGGATGAGGGCCAACTGTTTATTTCTAGAACATTCTAAGTTGTCAAGATATTGTCTGTGACTAAAATTAAAGACCAAACACCAGTTACATCAGGTTTTCCATAGTGGAATACCACTGTCCTAGATTCAGAGTAAGATAAACATGTTTATCTTCATGGATAATGATCATAATATTTAATACAAACTCACAGAGAACTATTATCCATTTATTATATTCTTTACAAAATATATGTCCATAATCAGGTAAACAGAGAACGTGATTTTGGATAAAGGTCAATTAAAAATTAAAATTATACTTAACATATAAGAATAGAGAAAAAAAATCCAACAAATCAAATTCAATATGCATAACAGAAATACTTTTGTCTCTTGACCCAATGACTCAAGATTGGTGTTTTGAAAAAAGTTTCAAAAGTAAAAAGCAGCAATTTACCTTACTGGAAATTGGGCTACTTAGATGACATTTTACTAAATTGTCGTCGACTATTTATATCAAGTAACTTGGCTATCACCTATGTTGTGATAATGTGGTCATTTCCGTTGAAAGAAACTCGAAAACTAGCATAAAAACATATCTTGATGATCATGTACCCTCACTCAGACCGAAGCCAGGAATCGAATCGAAATCATAAAGGTGTGAATTGAGAGTGTCATCACGATAATAAGCATGCCCCAAAATGTGTTAAAATAAACGATATCACTGGCTCCGGTCATTTCAAAATGAATGGAATTTGGCTAAGTACGAAACAGTAAGGTTAGATCAATGGTTAGTATTAATTGTGCATATGCGCGGTATCACCAGTACTGGCATTTCTGGTGTTAAATTTCACGATACTTTATCACTGCCCCTGCACATTGGTAGTTTCCGTCAGTACCGAATATATGGGAACTCTCCGGTAATTTTGGGTACACATTTAATGATACTAAAATAGTTTTAATCTTTTTTTTTAACAAAATTGTTTTTTATGTCACAAATTTATTTTCGAATATTATATATATATATATATATATATATATATATATATATGAGCTTTTAATAACAAATTTAGCATTAGTCCGATAAATTAGACTCTAAATTATTGTTGATACTGATGGATAATTTGTTATCAATCAGTATCATCACAGATTTGGGAGTCTGGTTTATGGTACTAATTTGGCACGTGTCGAATATTCCAACATGGCGACTGAATTTGTGATATGATTTTGTGAAACATATTTAGAACAAATCTTACATCTGAAAAAATTTAGAATTAAAAGGAATACAATGTAATTTTGTTTCATTATGTACTAGTGTATACTCGTGTGTTCAGTGCGCGTGTTTTTTGTAAGAGTGAGATTAAGCCAAAAACTTTCAGGACACCGGCATCCCAATCAAGTTCCCTGCTTATTACATCGTTAGTGTAGTCTTCAGTGATAACACTTTCTATTTTTATCACAGTACACAATTATTCGAATTTATTCGTACTACCCAGCTCGAATTAGTTGTGCGTCAAACTGTGTCCTTAAGACGTTGTAAATTAATGTATATACGAGTATTACATGGCAGAGGTCAGGTTACAGATATATATCTTACGGGTTAGTGTTAATGACATGTTTACATATATTATTCTTGCTTGGTCAATGAATATAATACAAATGGCGTAGGGTGAGGGGTGGGGCTTACAAATTTGTAAGTTACGATCTAGGGACCAAAGTCCTGGGATTAGTTTCTCAATGTTCTAGTTAGTGATTACATTTAATAATGCTCAGATAAGTGAGATACACTATTCGTAACGGACTTGACGGTTTTACACAGAAATGGATAGACTGTAAAGCAATACCGCTTTAGGCGTAAGGTCGTCCTTATGTGTTTGATAGCGATACTCTGGCCCCGTGAGCTCGTGGTCGTGGTCGGCCAAATGCCCCGCGTAGTCTTAAAGCCGCCTCTATGTTTACCCTAAGACCGTAGCCATTTTTCGAATCATTTCTCTTATATTTTCAAGCATGAATAATCATTATGACAAGTTGATGGAGCGGTAGAAATGTCAGATAGTAAAAGTATTCTTTGTAAATTTAGATTTTAATCCCATTCACAAAATTTTAACATCTTAAATAGTTTATCTTCTTGTACTTCGTGTTTATAATTATTTAGAAGAGTTCATGTTCTCATAATTGGTCCAAAATTCTTCATATTGACATTTTTAGAACTTTTTTTGACATTATGGTGACATAATGAAGCCGAGATGCCGTTAAGGGCTATCTGTAATACTAATAAGCTTAATAGGTGGGTGGGTGTAGTATGGCCAAATATAAGGTATTGTATGTAAAATATAAAAAAAATGCACATTATTAATTTTTTTTAAAATTCACATGTTCAGGGATAGTATATATTGCGGAAAATGTCTTTAAATTAACTAAAATTGTGTTACACGCAGAGGGGTTTCACTTGACCGAGCGGTGTCAAAGCCCTAGCGCGAATTCCGCTGGAAGTCATATGTATTCCCCAAATTTCCAAAGACTTTCATACAACTTGAGTTCTAAATTGAAAGTCAGACGTGTCTGCTTTTATATACTAAAATTTGCTCTAATCAATTGGAAACCACAGTTAAAACAACTTGCCCAAAAGTCTATTAACCGCGCCTTTGCATGGCTTTTCTTCATTATCAACAGGTTTCCGTACCGCCAGCCCGTTATGCCATAGAAAATACACTAGTATTCCCTTTCTAACTGGGAACTATTTAACTGCGACACCCTAGGCCAGTCAATACACACTTTTACTGGCGTATCACGCTTATATCATTAGTCCTATTTTCATTACGGACACATAAGCGTTATCTACCAAATCCATACTTATTGATTCCATTGTGTAATTTACTGGTTTCCTACCATAAATACTGCCACCTCAACCACAACAATATTATACACCACTAGATTTTAATATGGACTATGTTACTAAAGGGACAGTCATTCGGCTTGGACCTAAATGCACTACTAGCGAACCATGGCATGGTTCAAACTCACTAACACTCGGTTCCGCAACGTTTGCTCCTACTAACTGGCTAATTATTTCGGGCTAGGAATATTTCCATGGCGCCGAATCCCAATAATCACACAAATAAATCTAAAAATTGTTTTTAAAAAACGGGGCGCTATCAAATGCACATACTCCAAATTTATTACAATAGGAAATTTGATGATGCATTTTACGCGCAATCGATCAAGTCACTGACATATAAAGGAGTAATTAACGTGTTGCATGAATCTCAGCATGATGCAATGAGATTTTACATTATTGATACCCATGTGGCAAAATGCACGATGCCATGCGACCGGGACTGCCATATTGATCGTCTTCAAGTCAACCCAGTCTTATGACTGAGTCCTATCACACGCATTCCTGTAACCAAGTGACCATCAAACTTAACCATATTGAAAGTACAGTTGTAGCCGATACTCTTAATAGCGAAAGAAAAACTTACTAACTTAAATTCGTGAGTGAAAGGGTACGCGATCATGTTAGTTTCAACGTTTCTTTAATACCATTAAATTACTCTTTTGAGATTCCATAACATTTACACAAACAAATTCACGGGTCAAGATGGAATTCATCCCATGACTGAAAATGTCGGCTTTATCAACCTCATGAGTCGTTGAAAGAAATAATTTACTGTAGTATCACTTCCTGTACCTTCTCGACTAAATGTTGTATCACTCCATGCAAATTCCCGACTAACTGTAGTGTTACTTCCTGTACATTCCCGACTAACTGTAGTTTTACTTCCTATACATTCCCGACTAACTGTAGTATCACTTCCTGTACATTCCAGACTAACTGTAGTATCACTTCCTGTACATTCCCGACTAACTACAGTATCACTTCATGTACATGAAGTCGTATCTCACTAACAGAAACCAGGTTGTTTGCACGGGTAAATAAACTTCCGAACAAAGTCATATCGTAAGTGGTGTTCCTCAAGGACCTATATTAGGGCCTCTTTTTTAAACCATTAATCAACGACTTAGCCTTATATCCAGCGCACTCTAACACAGATCTTTTCGCTGATGATTCTTACGTTGCATTTATCTAGTAAATCCCTTGACTCCATTTAAAAAAAAATCAAATCGACCTGAGCGATATACGAGTTTCATGTCAGCACAACAAAATGCAAATTAATGTCTCTAAAACGAAATGTATGACAATCGAACACGGCAGCGCCTATCTACAAACATGGACCTACTTCTAACTAAAACTAATTTTGACGTGCTTGTTGTTAAAAGTCAAGAACTTCATTGAATCTACATTGATCAACATATATTTTACACACCTCTCGATCACCTATATCCAAATGGTAGTCAAAGGATAACTGTTAAAATTGCTGTCGAGATTTCTACCTCTACAGTCAGGGAAAGCTTGCCAGTAGCTTCTTGTGAGTCGCTGGTTCTTTCCGAAGTTTTTCCGGGTTCTTCCTCCACCTTTAATACTGGCCGCCATGTATAGCCTATCGTGTGCTGAAAAATGGCGTTAAACCCTACACACAAAAAACAACCTCTACAGTCACTCGAGTTCTATTTCTCGGGATATATACAATCATTATCAGACTACGGCTGTACCATATCATGAAATACCTTCAATTATATTCTATTCAGAATTAATAAGTTCCAGAAAAGAGCAGCCCGAATAATACTGAAACTTCCTGTTATGACTCCCTCGAATGTTGTTTTCAAGTCTGCAAATGGATACCCATACAAAAACGTATTCTTTATTTTAAATTAATCATGACATATGCGTCCTTGAAGGATCCTTCTCCAGATTATATATCTAACCTTTATGAGTGAAATTCCTTACCCTTGAGGATAAGCAATTAAAATTCCCTTGTTTCGTTTAAAATACCATTAAAGAAATTCTTTCTTTACAGCTGAAATAATATATTAAAACCTCTGAATAGAGAACTTGATCATCATGTCAATAAATACTATACCCGTGTCGTATTCGATGTATGCATATGCCACTTGGGTTATGCTGAAATGTATGTACCTATGTATATCATATTGTTCATATATGTATTTTGTTGTTGTTGTTGTAGGTTTTAACGTTATTTTTCAGCACACGATAGGCTATACATGGCGACCAATATTAATGGTGGAGAAAGAACTCTGGACCCCACCCCCACCCCCGGAAAAAATCACCGACTCACGAGAAGCTACTGGCAAGCTTTCTCACATACCCACAAATATATGTATCTGTTTCCCAATACAGTCACACATATTCATTAAATTGATTTTGTTTGTTTGATTAGGATTGTTAACGTAGCTTTAAGAATTTTTCAGTCATATCGCTACGATGTCTGCAGTGAGGCAGTTTATAGTGATGTCGAGCACTGAGACATCATGCCGCAGACATGTAGCATGATGTCTCACCCAGTCACATTATCCTGACACCAGGCCGACCAGTCCTAACACTAACCTCTTAATGATGAGCGTCAAGCGAGGCAGCTGTTAGTACCATTTTTGTAAGTCTTTGGTATGACTCGGCCGGGGATCGAACCAACGACCTCACGCTTCCGGGGCGGACGCTCTAACCACTAGGCCACCGGAGCGAACATTAAATTGAAATGTGTGAATGAGTGTATAACGATATCCGAATATATTTGATCTTGTATTTATTTATTTATTTACTTGAAACATAACCAGTTACAAATTTGAGAACCACGTGGAAAATGGGTCAGTCATGACCAGATGTGTTGTCCTCGTTAAATATCATTATTATTATTATTATTATTATTATTATTATTATTATTATTATTATTATTAAGCAAATTCCAAAACATTCCAGAAAAAAATAATATAAAGTTACTTATTTGCTTCATTACGCTTAATTCCTTTCCTCTTTTTTCAAGTGACCGCTCCGGTGGCCTACGTGGTTTGAGCGTCCGCCTCAGATGCGGGATGTAACGTGTTCCAAACCCATTAGAGTCATACCAAAGACGTATCAAAATGGTACAAACAGCTGCCTAGCTTGGCGCTTAGCATTAAGAGGTTAGTGTTAGTTCTGGTCGGCAGGTCCGGCCCTAGGGCAAGGCAAACGAGGCAACAACCTTGGGGCCCCGCTTAAATTTGCAATGCACTTTTCTTGCTTAAGGCCCCACGCTTACACTTACTGCCTTGGGTACCACATGCTGCCTTGCCCCTCCCCCTCCATCCTAGAGCAAGGCTTGTTAGTCGGCCTAGTGCTAGGATCCAGTGACTGTGTGGGACATCATGCTACACGTTTGCGGCATGATGTCCCAGTGCTAGACGTCAGTATAAACTGCCACACCGCAAACAACGTAGCGATATGACTGAAATATTGTTAAAGCTACTTTAAAAGTTAAAATCACGCACACGCACGCACACACACACACACACACACACACACACACACACACACACTCGCCATCTTTGGGGTAGGGCAGCCGGATGAAGAGGATTGGAGGGTTCAGTGCATCCTTTAACAAAGTGTGCTTCAGAAGAAACAACTAAGTACACAACTAAGTCCGTGCCAGGATGTCTGAATGATTGAGATTAACTCTGGTTCAGACTGAATCCGAGTCACGCGTACTTATCCAGTCACCTCGGGTGCCAAATACTCTCCGTTACGCCGAAAAGGGGGGGGGGGGGCGGGGCGTAAAATATGACCCTTGCACCGGGCGCCGAACATTCTCGCTATGCCACTGCCTTCGTTATTCATAACCCTCTGTAAATAATGAAATCTTCTGCGATTCTGATTAACCTAAATAAACATTATATTGTTAGTTGACAAGCATCAATCAAATATAGACAGAATTTGCTTGCAAGTGAAAAAGTTATTGTATATGCGATGCATACTTCCGCTAATGTGTGAGAAGGCGCACTCCGTAGTGCAAAGGAATGTCGTTTAAAATCTGAAAAAGACAAATTAAAAAAAATATGACTTGATAAAGTAAGATTTAGGGCTAGTTGCTTACTTTAGAACAGGATATGTCATACAGTTCTGTTGGATGTTACGCTTCTTACTAATCGTTAATGTTGAAGTATATATATATATATATATATATATATATATATATATATATATATATATATATATATATATATATATATATATATATATATATATATATATATATATATCCCACAAAGTTATGTTGCGTTCAATATTACTTGGATACATGTATATATCTATGTCATGTCCCGCAGTGGATTCTACGATGTATCGAATAGGCCACGTGTAGTGAAAGGGATGCCGCTTATTTAATCAATTAGTTGCAGGGCCGACGCTTCCGCATGGCGAACAAGGCAATCGCCAAGGGCGCTGGGCTAAGGGTTTATTTCATGATGGGCGGGTGGGGGAGGGCGTGAGTGGAAGGGGGCGCCAGATACATGTATCTTATCTCGCCTAGGGCGCCAAAATGCCTTGCACCGGCCCTGATTAGTTGTATACATGTTAACATTGATTTAGTGAAATTTATCTGTATTTGTGATAGTTATTGATATTGTTTTGTGTATGACATGTGAACATTTGGTAAATTTGTATCATTGTAAAGTGTAAGTATTGACAAAGACGTGGGATGACGTGTTGCTTTAGAAATCAGATTACAAAGGTAGTGTTTAGTTTAGCTGGTTGGATATATAGTGGGGAAATATTAAAGCAATGTTAGACATTTCTTGCATTTTCACCTGGGCCCATGACAAGGGTACCAAGAAAGTGGTTAGAGATTTAAACGTGATGCCTTAGTAAAGTAGAGAAAGCTAACTTACCAATGCTGATGGAATAGCTAGAAAGACTAGAGCAGAGAATATGAAAATATTCCATATTTTGGGGATCATCATAAATATATGCAACTAAATATTGTATCATTATTATTACCAAAATACATGTACAGTTGTGTCATTATCTTGATCATAAAATACTGCACAAGGCCAGTACAGGCCTCACTTTTTTTAGGCACTGATCTCATAATTTATTACTGTCAAAATTCCATTTGTTTTGCAAACGGTATGTGTCGACAAACAGTTTATATTCAGTTTGTCCAAGTTCCATACAAAATCCTCTTCTGCCACAAAATGATCCTTCACGTCAATGACGTCTACTTTTCATAACATACAGACTATATATTGCTGTGCACTGCATTAAAGTCTGTGGACAAAAGTAAATGGAATTTTTTTTAAAATGTAAGTTATTCTTAAAAACACTCACTGGGGGCCCCGTATGGCCGAATGGTCGAAAGCGCTCACCGTTACTGATCACTGCTATCTCGCCTGTCTGCGTGGGTTCGAGTCTCAGATTCGGCCAATGCGGGTATGTGAGAAAGCTTGACAGTAGCTTCTCGTGGGTCGGTGGTTATTTCCAGGGATTTTCCCGGGTTCTTCCTCCACCATTAATACTGGCCGCCATCTATAGACTTATTTTCTGCTTAAAATTGGCGTTAAACCCTACAACAACAAACACTCACCACTACAATCTGGTGTTCGTTACTTATCTGAAGGAAATGAGAATCACTATTGCCATGATATCTGGCCATTTCGTTACACTCGGAGAACCATCTTTCAACCCATCTGTACATAACCAATATCGAGTAATCACTAATACGTACATAATAATAAATACTACTTATACAAACAAACGCTCAACAGTATACACATATCTTCGGATGATTCATTCCTAACTGGGTTCCAACGAAGTACGTGCAACGCGAAATCAGCCGTGACGGATAATGGTTTAGAGTTTGACAAGCCGAGTACCTATAAATAAAGTCAATTACGTGACATGTGTACATGACTTTGATAAATATCTTGCTTAAGTAGATATATGTACAGCTCATCACACATATATAAGAAATTAGCACATGTATGTTAACAAGTATATATGAAGAATGGTAACTTACCTACGTCTAAACCATCCACTCAAGTTATGTCTGTCGTAGAATAAACAGTATTCCTGATGTATTCATATTCCACTTAGCACGGTTTTATGGAAAGATTGATGAATGTCCTTGTGCAAACGTATACATACTCGGCTTGCTTTCCTAGATAATTACATATCGGCAATTTTGCTTCAGTTGTCGTTTTTTGAACAGGTTGTCAAATCGCTCATTTAAAAGTATATGGATAGCACAGGTAACGTGCATGACAGTTGCCTCAATCGTATAAATGATTTACCTGGACCGACTCGGTTAAAGCACACCGTGTATAGAAATCACCAGGACCGGCGTCTTTGTAAGCCCGTTTTAAATTCACACTTTGAGTCACTCACAAAACAACACAACACAAGAATGTTGTCTACAAGGTGTAACTCTAATAGTAGTCCGCTTTTGCCAGATTTGTATCGCTCAATTCAAATGGCGTGTAACCTACCCGGGAGATCAATAAAGATTAAATAGTGTATTCAATGAGACGGAAACCGCGGTGAACGTATAAATCTGTTCCACAAGTAATCACGCGGCATTTCGTACTGAGATAAAATTCTGTTCATGACTGAATGTTGTGCTTGTGCATTTTGCAACTTCCGTACATTATATGTTTGATATAGCTCAAATGGTCATGATTTGGCACTGAAGTGCATTCATATATCGAAACGTAGACATTATGTTGCCTACTGTACACAAATAGTCATATGATCTGTTAAAAATAAAATAGGCTCGTTTCCACAGCAATAGTTGAACACACAATTGCATCAATTGTCCAAATTAGATGTTATGCTCCTTTCAGAAAGCCTGTAAAGTCAACGGATTTATGCACTGGTCCGTTGCCATGGAATAGATGGATACATCGGGTACCAATGAGGGTGTTTGGTAGGACTGGGGATGGGGGGTTTATTTCTATACTCTCTCTCTCTCTCTCTCTCTCTCTCTCTCTCTGGGAGATGGAGGAAGACGCGCTGAAGCCCATGTTAAGCAAGGTGTTACTCGCAAACACTGAATAACCTCGCCAACGGAAGGGCGTTTGGAATTGCCAAATATATACAGGGTGGTATGGAGGACTGATGTCGAGGCAACATGGGGGTTCAGATTCTTGCTGAGAAATATGACAGTTGATCTTGGTTACATTGGATAGAATTGAAACATGTTACCAAATGGCTGCTGGTCTACGCTAAAGATGGTGGAGGAAGCAAACATTACTGCAAAATACTAGTCTCAACTTGTATATGTACATATCAAGTATCGTGACGATACAAATGTAATTGCTCGATGTTTCGATGGTTCTTGTGCCCGAACCCTGTTTTCTAAACAATCGTTCTATTGTTTTAAAGGTTCGCAAGTTCGAGGAATATAGGGGTCAATGGTAAGAAAGTTCACTGATCCGAGGGTTTATACCTTCGAAGGAAATGAGTGAAAAGTTAACAAGTGCTAAGGTTTTAACAAGGAAATAATTGGTCCGAAAATTTGTTAGTCCGAAAATATTTGAAAGATTGTTTACGAGTATGAAGATTGTTTGGTCTGGAGATACTTGAAAACATGTTTATTGGTTCGAGCATTCAACATTTTCATTCTTTCATTTCATTTGAATCATCAGGCACCTTCGGATGGATTCATTCCTTTTGGACTAATGAACCTTAGGGATAACACACCTTTGGATCACTGAACATTAGGGTCATTAAAACCTCCTCTTTCGGATTGATGACGCTTCAGATCCTACATACAATTAGTAGGAAGTACAGCAGTCTTCATGACATATCACCATGACATACAATTGGTAGGCAGTACTGCAGCATTCAGGACATATCACGGTGACGGTCACAGAATAAGGCAAGGAATAACTCACTTACGCCTTAGAACACTTCAACCATTTCTCGTTGTTTATGCGTTCAACGTTACCTAGGGTGAATAATTGTGTTTCTAGTTAAGCACCTGAACTAGCTTGTACCTCGTCGTAGATCACTTGCGGTGAGAGACACAAAAGCACGGTATTTACGGGTATTTCACCCTGACTAATACTCACTCTCTTGTGGATTTAAGGAAAGTCTTTTGTTTAACTGACACACTGGTCTTTGGATCTCGTCAAGGTGTGAACGTTCTTCATATTTGTTCTCCAGCCATCGGGGCAAGCGTTACATTTATATTTCATTTGATATCTGAAGCATATTCAGTTTTTAATGTCGTATTGTGAAATGATGCCTATACTACTACACAGACCTGAAATGCTGTGAATTTTTTTGTTAAAAGTTGCTATAAGTTTTAATTCTGTAATTGATATTATAACCAGTTTGATTTCATTGTAGCTGTCTGTAGCTGTACGTATGTATTTGCTCATGGTGGATCCATCAAAGGTGGGCTTGGCCAATACAAATATGCTAACCCAATTCAGAAGAACTGTATGGTGTCCGTACATGTGTATGCGAGTTTAACAGGTTGTGTGGCCGTCTGTGCGTCAATATGGATATGGAAGACGATGTAACCATCAAGGACATACAAAGACGAAACCTCTAATTTGTAAACTTGTGGGTATGGTGGATCCATGGAGGGCGTGAGCGGCCGATACAAGTGTAGGCAATCCTAAGAATTCCGGAAAAAATGTGTGCTTTGTCAGTGGACACATTTGAAAGTTTTTACAAATTTGTGAACCGTATGAGTCGTATGTTTGTTCCAATTGTTTCAACTGTGTAGAATCTCTGTCATTTTGATTGCGTGAGATTATTTGAATCTCACTTTTACTGTAAGAAATTACATGCGGTTATCTGAATCTCACTATTGTACGAAATTGCGTGAGATTATATGAATCTCGCACTAATTGTACGAAATTACGTGAGATTATATGAATCCTACCGTCATGCATTTGTATATGAACCATCTATTTGTTTTCCTATTTGTGAATGTTTAAATAGAGTAATTGAATGAGACGGAATATGACAGCAACAGTGAAAATTAAACACGTATTACACGAAATGAGACTTAGATACATACCACAGATCAAATAGAAGAAAATGACCTTGTTTATGGTTCATGTTATCTTGTGGTCATCACACCACGTATATTTGATATTTTTTCAAACGAATGAAACGTAAATTATTCGCTTGATATATTAAAACTTCACCAGAAAATGAGTGGAGACAAATGGAAAACTTTTTGAAACAATCCATATAACTAAACACATGAGAACATAGACGTGTGTCTTCACAGTAAAATTAATCTATTCAAACCTTAGATTTCATTGATGTTTCCGAAGACTAATCTCAGCGTTACAGCTAATGTACATCATTTGGACTAACACAATTTTTAGTGAAGTTTTAAAAACTAAACAAATTAAATTACTTATTCTAGTGGTAGTTATATCTATTTGTAATTACAACGAGGTAATCTTGGTTCTCTTTTCAGTACGAATTAATTGACAATATTATCTGCTGGAAGAAGTAACAAGGCCAAAATACACTGTGTAATGACAATGAAGGGCACATCAGCTTAGTAATGCTATATTAATTTTAGAAGTTTTGTGACTCCAGAGTGGATGTTGGCTGTATAATCCAGGGTTGCAGTTCACGTAACATCAGATATTTCTGAGACTCGTTGTTGTTGTGCGTTTAACGCCTATTTTTTTGTTTGTTTTCTATTTGTGTACCACACATAAGGTTATGCACGGCGGCCAGTATAATTGGTGGAAAAAAATTTGGTATAATCCCACGAAGAACATACGACCCAGGGGAAGCTGCTGGAAAAGTTCTCTCTCACTAAAGTCAAGCCAGACTCTGGCCCACGCGGACAGATGTGAGATGGCATTGTGAGGTAAAGGAATGTGCTTTGGACGAAGCTCCCGGTGCCCTTGTCAGAGGCGACATATTTTATACCGAACTCTTTGCCATTATTGGAAATGTACCATTTCTGAACATGCATAGCACGCTAACACGGACTTCAAACAGTCGATATAGTATGGACCAACTCGGATCACTTTTGATTTTTATTATAAAATCGTAATTTATCCGGTAAATTTAACTCTCAATTTAGTTCTTAAAAATATCGTTAAAACGTTATTAAACTTTAAATGAAAATGGGTTTCTCGTCAACCATTCCCTTGATTAACCAAAACTTCTCACATTATATGAGAAAACAGTAGACTTTTATTTACCCAACAATCTTGTGTTCGCGGCATATCAGTTATAGGTTATCTTTGTTTTGAGAATCGGTCATCCGCCATATTTTTCAAATTGGTGGTGAGATTACTAATGCACCAACACAAACTCCAAAACAACAGCAAGTACATACAAAATTTAAATTTTAAAGACCTCGTTGACGTGTTTCTATTACATGTTCTGTGTTACCCATACTAAACCTTTACTTTACGACAACCTATCAAAGTTTAAGGGCACAACTTTGGATTAAATATAACAAGAAAATTTATTTAAAATACTAGCGTAAACCTTCTTTGAATCCAGAAATAAACTATTAGTTGTCAGTGGCTGGTTTTGCCCCACATCGTGTTAGACTAACATCAGTCAGAGAACACTGACGTTGTTAAACAACGGGTTTTAAACCCATCTTAATTACAATTGTACAAAAAACAGAAGTAACGTTTGTGCTAGACTCTGTGTGTCGGGAAGCAGGGTATAAAGCGATCATTGTAGGTCACAGCAGTATAACATCAGGTAGATGATTATAACTAACACGCCAGTTAGAGGCGTGGTGTCTATGGGACACCGTCACGAACGACAACAGTTTGAACCATCGTTGAATGTGAGGGATCCTTCGATTAATCTGACGAGAAGATTAAGCACTACAGCAGTCTTACCGAGACTTTCAAAACTGTTTCCGATTGTTGTGGTAGTCGTCTTACGCGACCCGAGATGAGCTGTCAACCGTACCAGCAGGCTCATAGGACGGCGACGCCTAGGGAATGTGATTGCCCAAAGTCAGTACATGCTGGCTGCGAGCAACATCGGGCTGCATAGCTCGGGATGACTTGCGAACCGCACACAATTGTTCTAGAAGCTTGGCAAGGGCTTAGGTCTTGACTTGGGAAATGAACCAGTGTTATATCGCCAGATCGAAAGATCTGACAGCACGCTCTCATCTGATCGTTCGTCTGGATTTCGCTATTAGTTACCTCGTACATGTTGCACTTTTGGAGGATGAATCTACATTCTCCACCAGAGACGGAGCGGTCGTGCGACGTCAGGGATAGATTGTCAAGAATTGGTGTCTGCTAGGATGCGAATTTCGTCGTTTGCTTTAGTCTTCGTGGTGAATATCCAAACGGTGCACCAGAACAGCAGGCCACAGAGCAAGGACGAACATTAGTCCTACCGCGAAAGGCTGTCAGCACGGTGGTACTTATTGTAGAGTCATAACTCTCGGGAAGGAATTTACCTCTGACATTTTGGAGACGAAAATCTTGTGGGTCATAGAGTTTATGGTACAAACTATAGCTATTCGATAAGTAGGCTGCGATAAATCGTGAATTGTTGATGCATATCACTCACTACGGATTCCAGATTTTCGCTTTTGCACGCGCATACGACAATGAAATTGAAGTGTATGTCAATGTTTTCTCCCAAAGTTACGACAATCGCATTGATGCTTTCATTAAAACTGATGATGACAGGTTCACCTTATGTTCAAAGTAATTATGTCGTGGATACGGAGTTTAAGTAATTTGGAGTGTTTTCCTCAGAAAAGCGAGCTGGACATAGCGCATCATATTGACGTTCGTTATTACTGTGGCTGTATACCATCCTGGAAAGTAATTTGATTTATACACAGTGCTACCAATCAGCTTCGGTCAATATTAAAAGAATGACAGTCTTGCCTAGCACTTTATCAGACATGCGTGTAGGGTATAGCCCGTGGTCCCAACAGCAACGATAGTACTGAGTTTCTCAAACTTTGCAATGTCTGATATCTTAATAAGAGACTTACGCATGTCAAATTGTAACCTTCCTGAAATTTGCTGTACTAGCTGGTATGCTCGGTGTGATGGTTGTCAGTATTACAGAGTCAGAAAAGGATGGCTCATTCAAAACATTTCGAACTCATCTTTTTCAGCCGCTCATCGATCTTATCTATAGTCTTAGCTTACAAACAGCGCCATTCATTCTCGGCTGATCAGTAAGTATGTCGGCACGGTCATCCACTGTGATAGTTTGTAACGGAGGCTTTATCCTAAGTTTAAGCTCTACAACATTGTTTCCAATTTCTTATATTTTGATTTTGATCAAGCCGGGAATGAAACACTGAATAGCTTAGATAATCCTACATCTCAATGATGGCCCATGATAGAATAGCTTGATAATTCGCAATGGTTTTATCCTTCCCTGAACAATTCATTTTGTGTGCAAGGGTATGAAAATGATGTCACCTCGCATGTGGCGGTGGTTGAGGGTCATTTGCTCATTCCGCCTAGCCAGTGGTTGTCTTGGATAGCCTCCGGGTCTATGTGGGGGGGGGGGGCTGCCTTGGAGTCGGTGTGGGCCTTTGCCTTCTATGTTGGGCGTAAGCTTTTGCAGTCTACAGGTTGCGTGGGTTTCCCACTTGTTGCTGAGGTTGGTCACTGTGCTCGGGCAGCCATTACTGCCTACAACATATCACATTCGCTGCCGGTGATCTGCTCCTCGCTTACGTTCATTTACACTGTGATAGGCATATTAATCGCTAACTTGCTCGTGGGCTATACTGCTTATGATACATGACCTGTCTCTAACTGAAGATGTGGCGCCGGTTTCTGCTAACTGAGTTAAACCCGCTACAGCGACATTTGTTGCTATACATGTGAGTATATGATCGTCACTGGTTAGGCTGTGGTATAATCATGCTGCATGGTAAGTTAAATATAGACGTTTATAGCTTTACGTGAGCAGATTCTAAGACGCTTCATTACACAGCTCGCAAAGGACTTTTAGACAGTCATCTCGCCTTTAAATATGTGCACCTCAGCCTGATGGCGATCTTCGCAGCCAGTGCTGGATTAAGCACCGTGGAGGCCCATAGGCAGTCAAACTTTTGGGGCCCCAGACCCACGGTCACGGTCTCATGGGGGCCCTTAAAAGTAACGGGGCCCATAGGCAGTTGCCTACTCTGCCTAATGGGTAATCCGGGACTGTTCGCAGCTGTTATATATGCACATCAGTGAATAACTATGGAACCCGACCCGCATTTTCAGTAGGCCAGAAAACGTTTCCCATTACTATATCGCTTGGCTTGTACCGCAAAATAGGTATTAATTCAAACCCCCCCCACCACCACTACCAGCCCCTATGAGGGGTTATTATTGTATTTCTGTCATTTTTATTCGCATGGTTCTGATTGGCTCGAAGGCATCCACATGCATGTGTTGTTTTTCTCGTCTGACCATGGTTACAGATTGTACCCCACAGACAAATCGCGTCTCTAATTGGTGTATTGGCGTAACCCACATTCCCATGGCTACCGGGGTATAATAAAAGCCTTACGGCTCCATGTTCAAATATAAAAGAGAGGTGGGGCCTAGCAGTTGGTGGTCCGTGACTTAATTTGATATTGGCGTGATCTTTATTTTGCAGTAAGCGAAAATTTCAAATTATATAACTGATTGATATAGTTGTAATTTGTAGCGAAAGTAATCTTTTGCGTTTATCTTTGTTGTAACTGAAAAATGAGACTATATTTTATGTAATTTCAGTTATTTTACATACTTGAGAATGGAGAACTCGATTTAGCATCGGACTCATTAGTGTGGAAGTAAAAAGCAAATGAAGATCTTAGAAAATGCCGCATATCACATGGTTTTCTTCAATAATATGTCCTAGCTGATAAACTGTAGGCTTGATAATGAACATGAGAAATATGAAGCTGTTCAAATTTTAACATTATGGTGTTTACTATCAGAGATGTATTAAATCCTTGATTCCATAGCTGCTATCAGGAGTGATCGGAATGTCCTCGGCTATTTATATGATGCACCAGGTATATGACGCCGCAGTAATTAACAGAAGTATCAGTTCCCCCCCCCCCCGGAAATTCGTCCTGGCTCTCACCCCCCTCCTAAAAAAAAATGAACTGCAATCCATTCCAATTTCCTCGGCTATTTCTATGAGTGAATTAATTGTAGAGTCAACGATAAGTTATGAATTCAAAATAAGTTCTATCCATTCGCAAGTTCTCGGTCAATTCTTATCGTAAATAGCCAATGTGGTCTTATTCTAGCTGTCGGCATATATGCGAGGTGTGATCCATAATACTTACCGTGACTAACTGCTCAGGTGTCATAGTGCTTAGAGCGTTAGCCTCGGATGCGGGAGGTCGTGGGTTCGATCACTGGCAAAGTCTTGCCAAAGAGATACAAAAATTGTACTAACAGCTGCCTCGCTTGGCGCTCAGCATTTAAGAGGTTAGTGTTAAGACTGGTGTCAGGATAATGTGACTCGGTGGGTCATCATGCTACATGTCTGCGACATGATACCCCAGTACTAGGCATCACTATAAACTGCCACAATGCAGCCATCGTAGCGATATGACTGAAACATTGTGAAAGCTACGTTAAAAATGCCAAATCACACACACACACACACACAATGACCGTGACGTTGCAAATATATTCTGCAGTTTCCTATAATAAAACACAATGTTAAGTTGTGTGACAAAATATAATCTTATATCAATGCGCTCATTCAAAATGAAATTTATGAAAACTTTCGAATAATTTTAATGTTTCGGTATAAAAAAAAAGAATCATTAAGAATGAACGTTCAAATAACCTCCTTTGCATGAAGCTGTCTGATTATAAAATGCACCGTAATTTGTAAAACTCTCCTCGATGTGAATTTTATTGTTGCTTGTTTGTTGATGCTCATCTCAATGACACGTACTGTATATTGGGTTACGTCAACTTAGTGCTTTACTTAAAAACACCTTGAACCTTACAAATCAAGCGCAGAAAATTTACATTGTGTGCACTTCTATTCAGCCGAGTTTCAGCATGATGTAGTGCCCGACTCTTATAAACAAATACTCTCTCTCTCTCTCTCTCTCTCTCTCTCTCTCTCTATATATATATATATATATATACACACACACACACACACACACACACACACACACACACACACACACACACATACACTGACTTCAACCGTATCCTGGGAAAGCTAGTTTAAACAACAAAACATTACCTGTTATTGTTTGTATCATATATCTCAAAATATTTGCCAGCTGTATACACTAAATCCAGGTGACACAGGGCACTTTCATATAAATGTCAGTACTACTTGATTGATTTCCACTTTCCCCTCTGAAATGTACATGTATGGAAGGCCGTCACCGCCAAAAACATGACATGAAGGGAAGAAAAAACCCCCCCATAAAAATGAGCCCAAAACGATTAATAAACGTTTTTAAAATACAAAATATTAAAGCTGAACCAATAAGGTTAATACTCAAATAAAATTAACGCAACACAAAAACTAACTAAAAATGCAAAAGGAAACAATTAAAATACATGAACAAGCAAACGCCAAAAATGAAATAAACAGTACTTGAGACATACAAAATTCACGCTGGTTTAGCTAGCATAAAGTGAAACTGGTAAAACAAGAAAAATTGAAGAAACACAGATATATAAACAACACAATTCGCACAGTAATAGCCTTAGCAAACTTGCAGCCGGAAATAAACTTAAAACAGTTTTATATAATATTTTAGTCAAAATTTTCTTCCACTGCAAAGAAATTACTTTCTACCGATATATGTTCAAAAATTCTGAGCGCGGGGCCGGCCATGTATGCGCAAACACTATTGCAAAATGCACGCAACTAGTACCTCACTGGAGAGTGTCGTATTTTGATACTATTTTTTAAGGCAGAAGGCATGAATCTAATTATTATAAGCCTAGCATTTATACAGAAGCCAAATCTGTAAGGTGGTTTAGATTTACTTGAGTTAGGATTAAAATTGGTGACTATCTGGCACAGTTAAGACTAGCATTGGAGATCAATTGCGTAATTTGGCTGCTCATCATCATCGTCTCTTGACCTAGTGTGGTCGTCGAGGCACTGTGCTGCTGAACATCTGACCAGTTCCCTCTACTTGTCTTGATCACGTGTCAATGCCGGTGTCTCCGCAAAACGTTTCCTGATCCGTCCTGTGATGTTGCCAGTCAACCTTTTTTCTGTCTACCTCTCCTTCTGCCAAGGGTGGGGACTCTGCCCTGCAGTACTGTTGTGGATAGACTGTTGGCTCTAGTGACATGGCCATTTCAGCTTTCTCTTTATGATGGTGATGAGGATGTCTTCATATCGGCCTACTTAGGGCATGATGGTGTTACGTACTTCTTCATTTATGATGTGGTCCATGTACGAGATGCCAAGGATGGGTCTGTAGCATCTCATTTGAAGTGCCGGGATTCTTTGTTGTAGTTCTGCTGTCAGGGTCCAGGCCTCACATAATTACAAAAGATTGTGATGAAGAAATGCTCTCGAGAGTCTTGATTTGTTTTCAGACAGATATTCTTGTCTCTCCAGATGGGTCTTAGCTTTGACATAGCTGCTGTTGTTTGTGCTGCTCGTGACAAATTTCTGCTCTTGATCCCTCTTTGGTGATTATGGAACCAAGATATCTGAACTAGCTCACTGTTTCTAGTTACTGTTATCTGACTTTAATCTTGGCTGAGATTTGTTTGGCACTATTTGTCATCATCTTTGTCTTCTCAGCGCGTATCTCCATGTCCAATCTGGAAGATGCTTCATAAAGGTTCTCCACTAAGGTGGCAAGCTCGTCTTCCATGTCAGCCAGCCCATTAATGTCGTCTGCAAAGCGAAGGTTGGTGATGTTACGCTCTCCAATGCTGACTGTCCCACAGTGGTTTTCCAGAACTTCACTCATGTTGCGCTCTAAGTAGATATCAAAAAGAGTGGGTGACAGGAGGCAGCCTTGATGTACTCCAACTCTTGTGTAGAATCAGTCCCCCACAGAACCTTGAGCAATTGCTGCACTGGTAGCATTGGCATACAGCTGCTTGAAGGTATTGGTCAACTTTTGACCCATATTGTACTTCTTCAAAGTGGCCCACAATCCATCATGCCCCACTCTGTAAAAGGCCTTTTTGTAATCTATGAAAACACGATAGATGTGTTGTTGATGTTGCGAGTACTTTTCACACAGAATCCTGAGATTGAGTATTTGTTCTGTTGTGCTTCTTCCACTCTGGAACCCTGCCTGTTCTTCAGCAATTATTTCTTCTGCTTGTGGTTTCAGTCTGTTCAAGAAGATTTTCATCATCAACTTAATAGCATGGCTGATCAAACAGTGTCAAGATTGGTATACATTGAGATCATATACAAAATTTTAAATTCTTTAAAGGAAAAAAATTAAAGTGATTTGTAATTCATGTATCTTATGTGCCAAGGAGTCGATTGATTATGAGGACATAGCTTAGGAGATATGCTCAAATATGAGGCCATAGCTTAGGAGATATGCTCAAATCCACTTTTCATACAGTGGTCCCCATCTTAAAACTGAAGGTGACACAAGTATTGTATGTTTTTAAAAGATGTTGCTTTGACATTCTGAGGATATGAGAGAAAACTGCTTTTCCAAAGAACACACCAGTACTGGTCTTGAATTGAGATCTATCAATAAGGCATATTAAATAAACTATTTGACACCTGAATAAGTAATGTTTAGATAGCAACAATAACTTCATATAACTTTTAAAAAGTTCATTTATTGAGTCTAATATAATCAATAATTTTCTAAGATCAGTATACATAATTTTCAGAAAATTAATTAACAAAATGCAATCAGAAAAATATAAAAATGCATAATATAAATTATAAATGCAGAATTGATATGAATGTAAGAAGACAAATGACAGACAATCAATTTTAAACTGTATATTAAATAATGCATGTGAATTTAGATATAAAGTAACTCCTCAAATGTATTGACAATGATGGCTTAAAATAAATGTGTTGGTTCCACAAATAGACCATTTCTTTTGTCCCTTTTCAAAAAATATCTAATGAAATCACTTGAAATATTCTTAAGAGATTCTGACATATCACCAAATTGTTATCTGTTTCAGTCATCACATTTTTATATGAAGTACTCTACAAAATTCGTTGTCATGGCATTTGACCTTGAACCTAATATGGAGAGAAGATCTGCAAACATGTCTCCGATATTGTGAAGAACATACGTGCATACCAAGTTAGCAAAATCTTTAAGTATTATTATTTGGAAAATACAAACCCAAGTTACTAAACTGGTATCAAATATGTTAATTTAACTGGGTTGCATCAAATCCATTCAGATTTGTTTATTATCATGCCCACAAGCTAGTACAGCTAAAAAACCAGGATTCAAGACACTTGATCTTAAAATCATAGTCAACAATCTGACAATGAGCCTGTTTATTGAAATGCAACTAAATACAAAGTCTGGTCAAAATTCATTGGTAGATTTATTAATTTCTGTTTATAAGATTAATGAATTACAAAACTGCATGCAAGGACCCAACACTTGATCCCAGAGTCAATAAGGTTAGTTTTCAAACTCTTAAGCAACAAGTGCACATATTCTGGTGGCCATATCAGCACTATTTTTTAATTTGGAATCAATTACACATTGCAAGAAGTATTTTCATTAAATCGCAATGTCATCTTTGTTTAAGTAATATTAATAAGGAAATATTTTCAGCCGAAGTAGCAGTACCAACACTCTAAAAGATGGCTGTTTTGGTCACTATACTTGAGGTCTGATTGGTACTCTTTTCATTTAGGACATTGATACATGGTGTGTCACTCATGACCGGAAAAATACAGGTTTCATTTACACCCTGGGGTCAGCTCTGAGTGACTACAGTTGTGTTCTTGAGTAAGAAAACTTATATTTATTTGGCACAATATAACCTTCAAAGTGTTGCTTTGCTGGAATACATAAAAAACCAAATGAATTGATTTTGGATTAAAAACATATTGTGTTTTATTTTTGAAAAACCCATGTCATGAAGACCATCTGTTTCGGTGAAGTAACAATAACAAGATTTTCAAGATGGTTACTATGGTAACCATACTGCAAGCAAGATCAGCATTTTTTCATTTAGAACAAACTAGATCAGGTGATGAATGGACTTGTTGAGTTTCAGTGCAATCCTCCCTGTAGATTAGTAGGAGTTGCAATAACATAGCTGCATAAACAGATGAATGGATGCTTTAGGACAGGCTGTCACATAAGCTTTTCGCCTTAGACTAGTAGAGATAATAAAAGCATAATACATTAAAATGCTAGAGGTATGTGATATAGTAAATGGTGTGTTGAAATTCAATTATAAAAAGAAAATAAGCAATCATGTAGAAAATAATTAAATATTATTACATAAAAGTATATATATATATTTGTCTCTCGACTTAACTCGGGTGTGAGTAATTTCCCTATATGTTCCCCCCCCCCGCTTCAAATTGTTTTGTTGATAGTTTGCAAAACAGGATCCATTACCAACAGATAGAAAAAAATAACGATACATTGTATCTGGAAATCTCAGATTGGAGAAGATGAAAAGTCTAAACAAAGAAAATGTCTTGCAAATGTTTCAATGCGATATATACAAGAATTATTGTGTGATGATGCGAAAAACTGAACATATAAAATAAATATCCTAATTTATATTGCGTTACATTTTGTGAAGTTTTGTTACAGTTTGTCTTTTTCTCACAGTAAACACATCATAATATAAAGCTTCTGTAAGAAAGATTATGTCAATCATTATTTCCACCAATCAATCTAAATGTAAACATGGATACGGATAAATTTTTTCTTTCCAAATTCTTGGCCCTAAACGACTGTCATAAAACTACAAGTAGGTAAATAATTCACTGAATAATATTTGTTATACAGAAAGAGTGTTATATTAAGTTGTTATATATGAATACTGTAATAAAGCTAAAAGATAATACATCAGTTACAAATGGATTTTTTAAAATTCTTTAATGCTGTTTTTCTTGGATTATGGCAGCTGAGATATTATTGATGTGATCTGAACTCATTTTGAAATTCCCTAAAATATCCAAACTATCATTTTTATGCGATAAAATATAGGAATTCTTTCTTTGTCTGTCACTGTCAATCTGCATGGAGATTTTGTAATAGCCTTTGTCTGTCACTCTGTCAATCTGCATGGGGATTTTGTAATAGCCTTTATCTGTCAATCTACATGGAGATTTTGTAATAGCCTTTGTCTGTCACTCTGTCAATTTGTATGGGGATTTTGTAATAGCCTTTGTCACTCTGTCAATCTGTATGGAGATTTTGTAATAGCTTTTGTCTGCCACTCTATAAATCTGAATGGAGATTTGTAATAGCCTTTGTCTGTCACTCTGTCAATCTATATCAAAATTTTGTAATAGCTTTTGTCTGTCACTCTGTCAATCTATATCGAGATTTTGTAATAGTTTTTGTCTGCCACTGTCAATCTATATCAAGATTTTGTAATAGCTTTTGTCTGTCACTGTCAATCTATATCAAGATTTTGTAATAAGCTTTGTCATTCAATCTACATGGAGCTTTTGTAAAAAGCTTTGTCATTCAATCTACATGGAGATTTTGTAAAAGCCTTTGTCAATCTACATGGAGATTTTGTAATAGGCTTTGTCTGTCAATCTACATGGTGATTTTGTAATAGCCTTTGTCTGTAGCTCTTTAAATCTACATGGAGATTTTGTAATAGGCTTTGTCTGTCAATCTACATGGTGATTTTGTAATAGCCTTTGTCTATCACTCTTTAAATCTACATGGAGATTTTGTAATAGCCTTTGTCAATCTACATGGAGATTTTGTAATAGGCTTTGTCTGTCAATCTACATGGAGATTTTGTAATAGCCTTTGTCAATCTACATGGAGATTTTGTAATAGGCTTTGTCTGTCAATCTACATGGTGATTTTGTAATAGCCTTTGTCTGTAGCTCTTTAAATCTACATGGAGATTTTGTAATAGGCTTTGTCAATCTACATGGAGATTTTGTAATAGCCTTAATGAATCTACATGGAGATTTTGTAATAGCCTTTGTCTGTCAATCTGATCACTACTAGGTCTCCTCTACTACCAACTAAAAATTCCCAACATTCTGCTGTTATCTTGCAAATATGGTAACCATCTTTAGCTGTGTGCCAGGAGTGGGTCATTGGTCAAATTTTCAATAAAATGATATTTTCAAGCATGTTCTAACCCAAATTTTTGTATATGAAATGATTTCTGAAGGACATTATCATATGTGTGATAGATTTTGTGTCTGACCCAATTCATACTCTCCTGTCTGACCCAATTCATACTCTCCTGTCTGACCCAATTCATACTCTCCTGAGATTGAGGTGAGTAAAAAAGGTGGAGTGTGTAGAATGAGTGGCATTTGAATAGGAACTAAATGCAAGATGATTTTCTATTACACTTATTATTTGATATGTGCTGAGATTAACACAAAATAATTTAATTACATAGAAATATAACATTTAGCTAGTAACAAGGAATAAAAACATGGCAACCACAGATAAATATACTTAACAAAATCTGAGAACATTTCTTATTGTTAGCAATGAACTTACCATCTATACTTGCTTACAAGTCAGATCCAACTGCATAGACCCAGATCTGCTATCACATAATGTACTGTGGAAGATATTCAAGTTTGTCTGTGGTGATAAGTAGAACAAACAATACAGACAATGATCAGCTGGTGCAGTATGCAATGTCAGATCAGGGTTCATGATCCTTGCAGTTGTACCTGACTTTTAAACAAATACGTATGGTAAGGAATAAATATAAAAGTAGAAAAAGAAAAACTTAATTTGGGTCCTTGGTATGTTTTAAATTGACTGACTCTATGTCACAATATGTTTAAGATAGAAATGGTGGATAATTTTTGAGCTGAAGCAATTTGTCTTTTAAGCTTCATAACATTGCTAGAAATGGTGGATAATTTTTGAACTGAAGCAATTTAAAGCTTCATAACATTGCTGTTTAACAACCTTAATTAATATCTATTTTTCCTTGTCAATGACATGGGAGATAACTCAGTCCAAGTCAAATGTTACCCTTTACTTTCCTAAAGTACCATAGTTGCTTGCATAAAGCACAAAATACTTCAGATGCATTATGGGAGTAGTCAAAGTCTGTACATCTATATATAGTTCACCTTTGAGTTAAATATGGAATAAAAGACATCAAGGTAAGTAAACAAGCAATGCCAAGCTCTTTGTTCTGTGCATTATATCACATACATGTATACATAAAACAAAGTAAAAATAACTTCAAAGTAAACAGTATGGACAAGGCTTTCATTTGGAGTCCTTGGTCCAATTAAAATCTTATATTAAAACCTTGGTAAAACTAAATGCTTTTGCAATGAAGTGACTGCATTGTATTTCTTGTCTATTAAAATGAACTTGACAAATACTGCACTCATTTTACAAGAAATATGTTTTCTACCAGATAAATACTTTCCAGGTTAATATTCATTGCTATGAAGCCCAGTTTGAAACTTGAACATTTATTCCACAGAAAATCAAAAAGAAGCATGTAGGTTTTGTATTATTAAAAATTACTGCACAAGGAGCAGCAGACATTATGGAATCACCAAGATAAACTCACAGATGACAGGGATACATGTTTGGATACTACAACTGGTTCAACTACCACAGTGTGTCCTTGTGCAAGGTGCTTATCAGTAACTCCATGTACCTTAGCACTGAATAATCTACTTGTAATGATGTGCTATGAAACATGAAAATAAACCAATCAAATCATTTGCCCTGACCAAGCTCTATAATAGATATGCAGAAATGCCAACCCAAACTAATGTGAATTAGGAATGTTGGCTTTAAAAATTAAGAATATGAACATAACAGGAATGCATCAAATTTGTATCCAAGTTTATTTCAGAATTAAACCTCACTAATTTCAAAATATTTTTGGAGTTTGGGGTTTCAATGTACTTCCAACAGACATCTTCACAACCAAATGCTACAACGAAGTACATGGTGAAAAGGAATGCTATTTATTTAGTGCTGATGTAATTCATATCCTATATGTAATTTCTGTAGCAGGTTTTTCTTGTGTGCTGAGGTATAAACCTGAAGATGCTATTCATTTAGAAATCTTCCTGGAAATTTCCTGTAACAGTCTGCAGACTGGGTGCTAAGATGACATGAATTCAGACTGACCAATAGTCAGCTACATCTCTGGTCAAGTGCTTAGCTAAAATCTGATTTTCGATAGAAGTGACCATGATGGCATAATGTGAGGTTAAAAATAGGAATGCATGCACTAAAATCTGAATGGCTTGCATCTCTGCTATCAAAAATACAAAATAAAAGACAAAGAAATATTGATCCAGACAACTGAATTGAGATCTGCTGGGAAAATATGCAGGTAATGTTTACAGTGAAGTAATGAGTAATGAAAAAGAAAAATGGAACAAAATATATTAAACATGTAGGGATACAAATAAAAAATTAAAAAATCAGGATACACAGAAATGAAGTCTAACAGTTTGATGAATGAAGCACCACAATAGTTACAGGCAGTCACTGCATCATCCTGAATTCTTAAAGAAATTTTTTATTTAAATAATATGCTGCAAGTGGAGGGGAAATAAAAGACTTGCCAATCACTACAAAATGCATGCTACAAACGCAATGTCTAATAAGCACTGTTTGTAAAGCCATAAATTAATAATGTTCAACTCTCTTTCTAAATTAACTGCTACAGAGAAAATATACATGTAAAACTTAAGTGAAAGCATTTTTTCCTTACTCTCAACAGGGAATGTTAGTTACATAGAATGTTATGACTATCTTTAACCCAATACACTATGTTCAAGATGATATTACCATCTCTGACTCTGAGTGTGTGGGTTCCAGGCAGTTGTAAACTAACATGTTATGAGTTTATTACCTATAAACCATTTTTTAAACCACAGTATATTTTTGAACAAAATTTCATAATTATTGGTTTTTGTGAATCTCTTAGCAACCATTGCTGATTATGCCAACAATTATTTCCAAACAGCATGTTTGTTGTAGCAGTTATTTTCTTTTGGGGATAATTTACTCTAATAATAAACCCCACTGTAACTCATTCTATATAAAATAAAATCATCTGATATAATTGAATCATAAATTATAAACTTGCTTTTTAAATCTGAAGTGAAAGTTTTCTGCCATTTTATTACCCTCTCCCCACCCCACATGTGTGTTTTTCATTGCACTGGTTTTAAAATTAGGGTAGGTAGGTGTGGATTTTTTGGTATACATACATACATACATACATACATACATACATACATACATACATACATACATACATACATACATATATATATATATATATATATATATATATATATATATATATATATATATATATATATATATATATATATATATTATAATGATTTGTACATGTATATATAATATACTAAGCACTTCAAGTACTGGGCTAAACTGGCTAACAGGAACAGTTCATCAATAACTTTTGCACGATGGAGTCCAGAAATATAGATTGCAGTGTACATATGATACGAAGGGACCTCTGAATAAATTAACAAGGGGATGCCATTCCATTTGGATATTGACAATGAGAAAAATAGGGTTTATTTATATTGATTGTTTAATATTAATTTGGGACTAATTGTTATTAAATTCTTTGTCAAATCTAGCTGTTTAGTTTTCTGTATAAATTCCTTATTTTGCATATACCCAGCCTCAGAAAGGTTGTTAAAAATATTACTCCAAGAGATTTCAATACACTCACATGTGCACTTTTGAAAACACTTTAAAATGTGACTGCTTTTTGAGTGTTAATTAAATAAGATGTTTTCTATTATTATTATTATTATTATTATTATTATTATTATTATTATTATTATTATTATTTGTAGTAGTATTATCATCACCATCATCATCATCATTATCATCACCATCATCATCATCATGAGCACCATAAGCACCATCAACAGCATATAAAAAAGAACATATTGCGAGCCACTTAATATACTTAAAAATGCTTGTTCCCCTTGTATGTATCAATTTTATTTTAAATAACACATAATACCTATATATAATATAAATAATCTTTGGCATAATGGGGGCAAATCTTGTCACAGTACACTGCATCCAGCCGAGCTCTAAATTGTTTCTATAGGAATACCTCAGGAACAGAACTTGGGGGAGTTTGTAGGGTTGTGAAGAGTGTCCAACACCTGTATGTGAAGCCGCAAGAGGCTGATACGAGGTATATAGGGACACTGATAACGGAAACCTGATAAGTTTGAACCTGAGGATTGCTATGATAACAAACATCAGCTGATACTCCAAACATGCACTGTAGGAAGCAGGTATGAAGTAAATGGGCATAACAGTTGAGTACGTTTAAATTGGGGCTCAAAAGCAAAGTTGTGAGTGCATGAAACTTTGCAATGACCCAATGAAGTGAAAAAAATCCCTGTGACTATGGAACAGTGCGACTATAATGAAAGCCCCCAACTTAAGGAAGTGTAAAGATAAATAAAGATAATAATGCCTGAGAATGGAAGATAATCCTGACATGCCAAAAGGTATCAATATTAGATATATGTATTAAATAATGAGTTAAGAATTCACATGTCCACTAATAGAAGATACAGCTGAAATGACAATGCAGCATAGGATGTGAAGATGAATTACAGGCATGTACAGCTAGCTATACAACATCTCTAAAGTGTTCCGAAATTGAATGACGGTATCACTAACTAAAGAAGAGGAATAGTGCATTGATTGACAAAAGTGTGCAACAACAAGTGAGACGCATGCCTCTACACAAAGCTAACTCTGTCAGGGTGTAACTGAATATATCTACAAGATGCATTAGAGGACCATCGACCCAAGGTCGGATCAGATGGTTACGGAATTCCAGCCTTAGCAGTACTGGTAGCTGCCGCGATGTGGAATTTGTGTCCATTATAGTTCTGTGAATCATAACCTAACCTGAGCAAAACAGCCTCAATGGTAGCGATAAAGAATTACAATAAAAACATTGTATCACGACTATGAGTTATTAGTTATATTTATTTCTTATTTTTGTTGTTGTTGTTGTTGTTGTAGACTTTAACGCTATTTTTCAGCACACAATAGGCTATAGATGGTGGCCAGTATTAATGGTGGAGGAAAAACCCAGGAAAGCCCCCGGAAAGAACCAATGACCCACGAGAAGATACTGGCAAGCTTTCTCACATACCCACATTGGCCGAATCTGAGACTTGAACCTATGCAGAGGTGAGACAGCAGTGATCCGTAATGGAGAGCGCTTTAGACCACTCAGCCACTTGGGAACCATCTTATTTTTGTAATTTTATTAATATTGTTATGAAAAATCATAATTTTTTGATTATTATTATTATATACTAGTATATTATCATTTGTAGTAGTATTATCATTATCACCATGATCTTGAGCGCCATAAATGGAATATAAATGAGAACATACTGAGAGCCACTTAATATAGTTTAAAATGCTTATTCACCTTGTATGTATTAGTTAAATTTATTTGTGCACAATCTTATGGTTGATAATAAAAGCATAGCATGACATCTGACTAGCTTTAAAACAGCTCTACTGCAGGGTGTAAAGGGCAACTTTATAAATATCACATGATATCTTATTTTTTTGAATCTATCTTACATAGCACCATTTGGTTTAAATAATTTCCAAATATATTTTTCAACAGTTCACACAAACAAAATTTATTGCTCGGCTAAATTTCAAAAACTTTAAAGAATGCATTCAAATTATGTACAGTCAAACTGGTCACAATGGTTACTTGTGTTCATCGATCACCTGGTAATTCTAATCCCCTCCCCATAAATTTAATATATAAATGCCTTGTATTTAATGGTCACCTGCCTTCTGTTTGTGGACAGGTGTTTCCTAATCAAACAGTTGTTTTACCCTGCCTTAAGTTGTCACTGAAGTGATCACTCCAGGTATGCAAATCAAACACTTCCATTCTTTCATGATCAAGGCATTGTTTAGATAAAAAAACATATCATGTGAATCAATGTTTTCTTTTATGACACAATAATAATAATAATAATAATAATAATAATAATAATGAGGACTTTGTATAGTGCCTAATCTTTCGAAGCTCTAAGCGCTTTACAGCTATAATGATATGACACTCCCCACCCACCCCATGAAATTAGAAAACATAAAAAATGCTGAAATATTTGAGGCAGGAAACATTAATGGGTTTCTTTTAAGTTTGTTCTTGCAGTCAAAAAAGGTGAGTTTTAAGAGCACTCTTAAAAGGGATCATTGTGTCTGTGTCTGTGTCCGATTTTACTGGGCAATTCATTCCACGTTGCTGGGCCCTGATATGCAAAACAATGTTGTCCATATGACTTTGTTTTCATAGTTGGAATAATGAGTATACAATTGTCAGAAGAGGAGCTTAGGTATCTTGCTGGTGTGTACACATGCTGGACTGGAGTCTGTCAGTGAAACACAGAGAATAAATTTTGTATTTGATTCTGGTCCATATGTATTGTCAAGGGCGAAGATTGCTTTTAGGGGAAAAATAATCCATGGGCAGAATAACCATTACGTTTTGTGCCAGTATCATAGTATATATTTTACTATCTTCATTATAACATACTCCACTTTATGTAAAATTATTTTAATTCATTTTCTTTTGTTTTTAATATTTAATTGTTATTTTAAGATTTTGAATAAAAACTTTGATAAAAAAATCTTGTGTTAAAGACACTGCACTTGTGATATCTTTTACGATTCATATGTTATGATTTATATACTACTAACAAATAACAGCAAGTGTCGTAAGAGTCGATATTCACCAAGATCCCTCACAAAAGCTGTCTTTTGATCCTGGTGAGTTTGAACAACTGCTTTATCCTTCAGTTGTGTGAAGTGTGAACCCCGTTTTCATGCCAAATTACACTAGTTGGCCTAACAAGCCACACGTAATGTTTGGATATGATTGAAAAGTAATGCTAAAAATAGATAAAACTTGGACACATTTGACACGTAATGTTTGGATATGATTGAAAAGTAATGCTAAAAATAGATAAAACTTGGACACATTTGACACGTAATGTTTGGATATGATTGAAAAGTAATGCTAAAAATAGATAAAACTTGGACACATTTGACACGTAATGTTTGGATATGATTGAAAAGTAATGCTAAAAATAGATAAAAACTTTGACACATTTGACAATGATACGAGAGTCAGTGATGATATAGTGTACAAGATGGATTTAAGTTGAGGGTACAGTAATATTGTGTGTAATGTTTTCTTTTTAATTTTGCTATTTTTGTTGCTGCTAAATAGCTACATCACTAAATACATGTATTATTGATAGCATACTATTACTGCTAATAATAATACATGCAAAAGCATAAAATGATGCTATTACTATTAATAATGTTAAGGCCATTTGGTGCAAAGTTCATGCATTTGTCATGAACCAAGCTTGAGAGGTGAACCTGCCTTCAGAGCTAACATGTCTGTAAAGGCCATTTTCCGATTGGTGGCTGCTGTAGACAGGTTTGACTGTATTTTCTTGTGGAATACACAGAATAACAAGATAATCATTTTCAGCTTCTTGGCAAGTTTAGGTACATTCATGAATTATTGGTAAAATCTCACCAGTTTGCACTAACTGGTGATGCTGCTACTATTTTGCCAAGGAAGCCAACTCCATCATGCTTAAATTTTAGAACGAGTCCTTACACAAGATGTCTCCATTATGTTTTAGCCTCGTCATCTGATGACAAATAAAGTGGTTCAGATTTGCCTTCCTTTTCAAGAGCTTCAGACAATCGTGCATGCTTTCGTAACTTCTGGATACTTTTTCTCATTGTGTCCTTAATTCTTTCATTATCTGTGCTGGCAGCCTGCCAAATAATTTCAAGCTCCTGCTCAATCTCTCTGTAAAATAAAAAAAAAATTTAAAGACTTTTTTTAAATACAAGTTTGATAAGATTAAGGGTATTAAATGATGCACATCACAGTTCATGAATTTTCAAATTCTTTCTTGAATTTCATCATTCTGTGCATTCTTTATCATATCCCGAAATTTTAGCCATCACAGACATAATTCTTGGACAAAATTCTTGCCCTTTACTGCATAACATTAGCATGAATATGGATGCCAAAGTAAAAATGTATTTACATAAGATTATTTACATCAAAAGTAAATATGTATTTACATAAGATTATTTACATCAAAAGTAAATATGTATTTACATAAGATTATTTACATCAAAAGTAAATATGTATTTACATAAGATTATTTACATCAAAAGTAAATATGTATTTACATAAGATTATTTACATCAAAAGTAAATATGTATTTACATAAGATTATTTACATCAAAAGTAAATATGTATTTACATAAGATTATTTACATCAAAAGCAAACTACCACAGTCTTATTCCTGCATGTATGCTTAAAGCATTTTTATTTCTGGGACTTCTATACTGTTTTTTTTTTAATGAGAAATTATTGAAGTGTAGTGCATATGACCTGAAAGATATAGATGTACTTCATTCAGCATAAGTTAAAAATATTTCACAGATTTACTTCATTCTGCACAAGTTAAAAATATTCAACAGATGTACTTCATTCAACACAAGTTAAAAATATTTCAGCACAAGATAAAAATATTTCACAGATGTACTTCATTCAGCACAAGATAAAAATATTTCACAGATGTACTTCATTCAGCACAAGTTAAAAATATTTCACAGATGTACTTCATTCAGCACAAGTTAAAAATATTTCACAGATGTACTTCATTCAGCACAAGATAAAAATATTTCACAGATGTACTTTATTCAACACAAGTTAAAAATATTTCACAGATGTACTTCATTCAGCACAAGTTAAAAATATTTCACAGATGTACTTCATTCAGCACAAGTTAAAAATATTCAACAGATGTACTTTATTCAACACAAGTTAAAAATATTTCACAGATGTACTTCATTCAGCACAAGTTAAAAATATTCAACAGATGTACTTTATTCAACACAAGATAAAAATATTTCACAGATGTACTTCATTCAGCACAAGATAAAAATATTTCACAGATGTACTTCATTCAGCACAAGTTAAAAATATTTCACAGATGTACTTCATTCAGCACAAGTTAAAAATATTCAACAGATGTACTTTATTCAACACAAGTTAAAAATCTTCAACAGATGTACTTCATTCAACAAGAGTTAAAAATCACATTGACCTAATTTTGTGATGAAAGTGTAGTTCTTATCAAGATTTATCCTCTAAGTTTCATCATTCCAGTTATACCAGTATTACACCTGAGGTAAATACAACCTATATGAACTTAATATAATGCCAGTAAATTTTAAAATGTAGGTCACAAGGACTTCTTTTGTTGTGATACTAATTAAGATGCAAATAACCATCTGGTTCAGTGGTTCCCAACCCATGGTCTGCAGAGCCATGGAAGGCTGCTAGGTTATTCCAAGGGAGCCTTAAGGTACAATATTAGTGTCTAATGGTCCACATGAATTATTTTGAAGTTAAAAAGGGGTCTTCTTACACAAAAAGGTTGGGAGTCCCTGATCTACTTTGTAAATTTTGACATAAACTGTGTTTGTGATTATATCCAGATCATTTCATCATTATCCCTGGGTCACATTGATAAATGTTTTTGAGCGGGAATATGATGACACAATCCCTTACCAAGTTTAATGATTTCAGTTATGCCAATATGTATACAGGGTGTCAAAAACATATTTGGTCACATGTTAAATGCAGAAACGTCACATATGTAAGTAAAATGTGAAATGAAAGGTACCGTGCCCTTCCTTTGTTATAACTATGTGGTACTAACAGAGCTGCGTACTATCAACTAGTATGGTGACTGCAGCATGAACAGCGCTTGAGAAACATATTGAAAACACAAAGTTTATGTCCAAGAAGTGTGAAATGAGTCATAGTGACCCACTTTTCAAGATGCATCCCCTCATCAAGTTTCACGAATCCAGGTATAACAGTACTAATAGAAGCCTGAGCTAAAAGCAAATAATTATGAATGTACAACTAATGTACATGTATGCACAAAGATGGACCCCAAAGAAAGGGTTCTGTGAAACTCACTGGGTTAGATTCAACGAGGCTGTACACAACATTTACATGCTTTGTTATGTATGCCGATGCTAGGTGTTTTACAACAGAACAAAATAGGATGATGGAAAGAGACCTTTTTGGTAAATCTGTCAATTAGGTATTCAGACACCTTTCTTAAAATTTTACTGGATTTATACTGGAACAATTTTGATTGCATTTTTTTTCTTCTTCTTATGGTAGTTCATGACAAACTTGATGCTTGAATATCTTAGAAGAAACACCTTAAATGAACTTCATTTTCTCACAAGTCATTCATTTAAAATGAAAATTACTGCAAAATGTCTAAATACTACGACAAATTTACTAATTTTGTTCAATACTACACTTAGTGTTACATTGGACTAAGATAATCTACCACTTGAGAAATTGTGATGTTTCTTTATATACTAATTTACAATCAAACACCATATTCCCATTAGATGTTGCTAAAATAGACATTAGTTTTGCCAGATATGAATAATTATGAAATTTTATAAAATAACCTATAACTGACACTTCTTTTTTATTCTTTTTATTGTACATAATAGAAGCCATGTTGTGATTACAAATAAAAATTAGATTATTGGAGTAATGTTTGCTATAACTGGACATTGGATATGGGTTGCTAAAAACCTCACACCGGTTGTAAGTAATACTTCTACTTTTAATTTAGGTTGGAAGATATTTTCCATTAATAACTTTTCTTTGACACTGGAGACAGTATATTATTTTAAAAAGTATTGTTTATACATTAGGGCTAGTAGAACTTATTCACAATATCATCTGAAAACTGAAGATTTATTCCATAAGGTTTTAATGCAACCAGTACCATAAAAAACAAGAGTCCTTTGACGGGATTGGTGCTCTACTGGGCAAAAAGAATACATCATTAGAAGGCTAATGGTCAAAACCACATGTTATAAGTAATCATCCATTCAGAGGAAGTAGTGACAACAAGATTTTCATGAAAGCCATCATGGCAGCCTTAATGGATGCATGATTGGCACCATTCTCATTTAGGACCAATTACACATCAAAAGAAGTATTTCAATAAAAACACCATGCTTCTATTTTGGGAGTAGAGTTAACAATATTTTCAAGATTATAAACAACCAATGGTGTTCATATTGAATTTTACACATTTTCATTTAGACACAATACAAACTCTTTTGATGAAAACCCAATTTCGAATTGACTTTTCCTTTAAAAGAAGTAGCTAAAACAAGATTTTCAAGATGGTCACATACCCAGACATCAGATTAGCACCATTTTAATTTAAGATCAACCAAATATTATGAGAATTCTTTTTGCGAAAACCAATGATGATATAACTATTGATTTAAGAGTAGTGATAACAATTTTTCGAAGATGGCCACTGTGGCAGCCATATTACATCCCAGATCAGCACCATTACCATTTTAAATCAAGTAGGCATCAGAAGAAGGCTATTGCTGAAAACCCATTGTCAATAAAAATCACTGTTCAGGAAAAGCTACAATAGAAAACATTTGTAGATGACTTCTATGGTGGTCATATTGGTTGCCAGATTGGTGCCATGTTTATTTATGACCAACTGAATGCCATTAGTCTTTGGTGAAAACCCAATAATAACTTTTTGATGAAGAGGAGCTACATTAAAATGATTTTCAATATTGCTGTTGTGTTGGCCATAATGAATGTCTGATCATCTCCATTCGTGTTTAAGACTAACTATAAATCTTAAGAAGTTTTTCACAGTAAACGCCATGTTAATATGACTGTCCATTCAGAAGAAGTAGCAGGAAAAAGATTTTATCAAATCAACATTTTCATCTAGGATCAACAAGACCATGGGATGAATATGTAAAATTTCATGGCAATCCTTCAAGAGGCTGAGGACTAACAAAAACTAAAACACTAATGGACAGACAGATCTTGGATATCAGAGCAGCACCGTTTTTATTTTAGACCAACCAGACATCATAAGAGGATTTTTAGTGAAAACCCCATGTTGATATGACGATCCATTCAGATGTCATAGTGATGATAAGATTTTCAAATATGGCTGATATGGTGGCCATACTGGATATTAGATTCAGTACCATTTTTATTTTGGACCAACTAGACATCATAAGAAGTCTTCTGGTGAAAATCCTGTGGTGATATGACCATCCATTCAGAAGCAGTAGCATAACAAGATTTTCAAGATATTAGAAGTAGTGGACGAACTGGATTTGCAAGCTGCACCATTTCCATTTAGTAAAAACGTGACCAGGGGATAAATCTGTGTATCAATTCTTTAAGTAGTTTAAGAAGATTAGTTTTAACAAACTTGTTCTGTTGGATGGATTGATGGAGGACAGACAACAGACCATGCCATAAGCTCTTCCGGTTAATGACCAGGAGAGCTATAAATAATTTTGACATGACAGATTTTCTAATGAAAGCAAAAGGTTTACCTTTTATTTTCTAATACAGATTGCAGTATTTCATCTTTTTCTTTAAGAAGCAGTCTCATATGTGTTATCTCCCTTTCATACTCTTTCTTCTGATTGTTGAAGGCTTCATCTTGTACTTTTAATCTATGGGGATAAAAGACACAGTCCACTTATACTAGACTGGTACTTTACCAAAACATTACTAAAAACATAAAAAGAATTTCATTAACTTCTTAGTAGTAGACTATAAATGTGAAAATTAAGATGATTAACTTCTCCAAAAGTTAAAAAAACGAAAATCATTAAAGTTACATTGTATAATGAACAAAAAACATTCAGAACTCTGGGATGATCAAATCCTATAACTCAACATCATGGACTCTAGTTTAAAAGTTGAAAAAGTAAAATTTTCCAAGGCACTAGTCCAGTACAAGTGTTTTTTTCATACTTTTGTACATTGTAACTGTATTATAGACTGAACCATGCTATAACCAGATCTGTACCCGAAGAAAATGATGCATGTAAACAAAAATTGGCCCGCAAGAGGGGTTTCAGGCATAAAAACAGCTGCAAAAATAAGTGCCTTGGAATAAATAAAGATAAACTAGTCTGAAACACACTTGTTTATTGATAACTTACATATGTGTAGTACAATTCAAATTCCATTAAGTACTGTACATGTATATGAAAAATCCATGATTTTGAGTATAGATCACATGTTATAAAATGAATGAAACAGTCACATCCTATTAAAAAACACAACAAATCAATAAAAAATGGTATTCCTCATTTAATCTATATCTAAACAATTCAAAACAATATTTTTGCTGGTAGCAAGATGCTATAACTGTGTACTTGTTACATGTACATGTTTTAAAGTGGCCAAGATTTTAGTTAGCTGGAGACAGCTATAATCTTGCAGAGGCTACTCAGGGGATGAGGCATTTCATGGGAAAATGAAAACATGAACAAATTGAAAAGTTTAACAAACACCAATTAACTTAATGGTGAAATATCTATGGTTTCATATGGTTAGAAGTTTAATTTGCATTGGTAGTGATTGTAAGCATAAACTTTTCTCCTGCAATGAGGAAACTTCGAAGGCACAATAAATGTGTTCCGGTCACTATGGAAAATGCCATCATATTTTATTGCTTATATTTGAGTTGGGTGCTAACTTTTTTTGATAAGAGGTACCTTCTTTGTATTGAAGATTGTATTCAGTTTTCTTTGATGTAAGGTGCATGTGTTATTGATATCACCACTAACGGACATCTTTGGAAAAAAAACCACGCCCTTTTCTTATTGTGCAGCAATGTCAAATATTTGTAGAACCATGACTAAGATTTTTAATTTTTTTCCCAATTTGCTTAGTATTCATAAACAATTATTGTTGCTTCAAAGGTAATAAGTTTTCTTAGAAGTTTCAGCAAAACTAATTTTTCTAGGTAAGAAAAAAAAAAGAATTTGTTTTTGTCTGGTCGATTGTAGCAGTCCTGCCTTCAAAGATTGGTTGATTATCGCTAGTCCCAGTAGCTTGACTATTGAAGTGTATTACAGCATACAGGCAAGATGTTAGCATAAGCAAATTAAGATACATGTACTGGTAAGATTGCTTACATTTGTCATTGCTTACATTTGTCATTGCTTATATTTGTCAATGCTTACATATGTCATTATCTCATTGTTCCCTGATGCTGATTAGTACAAATCTTTTGCTCATGACTCTGTCTGTGTGTGTGTGTGTACAAGAAACGGAAAGAGAGAAAGCTAGAGAAAAAGAAACAATAAGAATGTAAGAATGGCCATGTGAAGAAAAAAAACTCATGGGTATAGAACCATTTGCATCTCTGCCGGTGATCATTTGAATAAAGGTCTTCTTTAATAACTTCAAGTGCATGCATGTGCTCAATGTTTTGTGGATCAACAAATTGAGTGAGATGGTCTAAATAAAATTATAAACAGTTTGATTGTGGGACACACCACCGGTGTGAAATTCTCCTTATCCTAGAGTAAAAAGTCTCTCTGTGTCCCCAAACTTGTGTTTGTACATGAATGTGAGTACATGTGAATGCTTAGATATAAATTCTTCTTATGCATAAACTCATATTGAAACACATGTCAATTTTTATTTTTTTTCTCCATTTAACTAATAATTTTAACATTATTGTAAAAGTTGTGATTGTCTTTTCAAAGTTTCTGATGATCCATTGGATATATAATAAGAAACAAGTGCCTGTTCACTCAATGTCTTGACAATAAATGTATCAAAACTGATATCTTCAGTAAATGAAATAATAAAATAGTCCTTTATATCCTGAGCAAGTGCCTCACATGTTGTAGTTCGCAGCTCTTGTACTCAGTCTCTCTTTCCCTCTCTCCCAGACTACTCCAGTGGCCTAGTGGTTAGAGCACCGGCTTTGGATGTATGAAGTGGCAGGTTTTGGACAGCAGCCAAGTCATACCATAGACTTAGAAAAATGGTAATTACAGCTGTGCACTAAATGCTCAGCATTAAGGGGTTAGTTTTGGACTGGTCGACCTGGTATCTTAATGTGACTGGGTGGGACATCATGCTCAATGTCTGCAGCATGATGCCCCAGTGCTAGACATCACTAGAAACTGCCACATTGCAGATATTGTAGCGATATGACTAAAAAAAACTGTTTTTATGCACACTACATGTAATTGCAAAATTTAGGATATATATTTGTTTTGACAATACTGTATGTATGATATTAACCTTTTAGCCCACATATCTATAATCCATAAATATATGAATCACAAGGGAGAAGAATACCATAGGCTATTTAATTTCTAACTTCCTTTATTAAAAGCAGTCTCAGATAAAAATAAAATATACATTTAAGGGTGAAAGATGGGCAGCTTTTATTTATATGAATTTCATTAGGATCTGATTACCGGTATATGCTGAAATTGACTCTTACAACCCGATTCTTAATTAATTTTTTTTAAAAATTCTTGTCCTTAAAAATGCTCAAATACTGATTTGAATATTCAAGTTAACTGTATTTATATGACTGATTTTCAATGGTAATGTCATTTGAAAAAATCTGCAGACTGTAGTCAGTCAAAAGTTTAAAGAGTTTATGATTGGTAACAGAGCAATAATAAATTCTGAATGAGTTATGCTAATATCATAAACAGGATCATGAAAACTGGAATATACAAAATAATGAATGATAAATCTAACTCACCTTTCTGCCACAGTGCTTATTTTGGCAGCAGCTCTCATTTTGTAAAGCTGAGAAAGATAATAAATATAAAATTTAAAAACAATACATTAAAACACATAAGACCACCAAGCATCTCAAGTTTTCATTTAAGTACTTCTAATACCAATTAAAACTTGTTACTCTTACTGTATTTTCATCAAGACAAGAATTTTTTGAGAACACATTTCATAATTGTTGTTAAAAATAATCCATTCATTTTGATTTTTTTTATTCCCCTTTTTAAAAAAGATGAGAACAAACGTGTCCGCAAGGTTAAACTGTTCTGAAATTAAACTGAAAAAAAAACATAAAAAAGGGAAACCTTCTATCTTGATATAAATCTAAATTATTTACATGGTGGATATTACTGAAAAAAGATGAAAATTTGGATTCATATGGCGCATTTTTTCCAATAAGACCATTCTTGAAGATAAGCCATTCTTCAACAATTTTTACTTGGATACTGCAAAAAATACACACTATCTCAATAGCATTCTTTAACCTTGATCCTGTAATCCTTGACCTCTGAATTTTGGCTTTTTGATATCATCAATGGGATCTATATGTAAGGCTTAGTGTCTGTTAAGTAGAACTAAAGGTTTTGCACAGAAACCTTTTACTTTTTCTGACCATGATGATCTTGACCATTGATCTTTGACTTTTGGATATGAACAGTATTTTAAAAATATTTTATAGAGCAACCCAATTACAAGTTTGTTGAAGGTCAAAAAAAACCCCACAGAAACCATTATGCTATGCTTATTCAAAGTGACTTTGACATTTGACCTACTGGCCCCCAAAGTAATTGGATTCTGTCTTTCTACAGTACAACCAAGAACAAAGATTAGTAAAGGTAAGCAGAGATCTTCATTTTGCAGTGAAACAATTGTACACTGGAATTGCTTACAGTGACCTCCAACTCTGACCTTGTGATCCTCAAATCAAAAAGGTTCTTTGTCTACTATCAATAACCCACCCACCAAGTTAAGAATAAGTTACACATATGTTAAGCAAATTTGATGCTTTTCTCTGTGGTACATCACAATGACATTGATCTTTGACCTTTTGTGGATTCAATAGGTCTTTGTCTACTATTTGGCAACTAACATGCATAGTTTGGTGCCTGTATGAAAAGCAGTTATCACACTGAAACAGTAAAGTTAATACACAGACATATGGAAGATACAGACATATAGAAAACACAGACATATGGAAGATACAGACATATGGAATACACAGACATATGGAAGATACAGACATATGGAAGATACAGACATATGGAATACACAGACATATGGAAGATACAGACATATGGAATACACAGACATATTGAAGATACAGACATATGGAATACACAGGCATATGGAAGATACAGACATATGGAATACACAGACATATGGAAGATACAGACATATGGAATACACAGACATATGAAAGATACAGACATATGGAATACACAGACATATGGAATACACAGACATATGGAAGATACAGACATATGGAATACACAGACATATGGAAGATACAGACATATGGAAGATACAGACATATGGAAGATACAGACACATGGAATACACAGACATATGGAAGATACAGACATATGGTAAAGACATATGGAAGATACAGACATATGGAAGATACAGACATATGGAAGATACAGACATGATGGAAGATACTGACATATGGAATACACAGACATATGGAATACACAGACATATGGAAGATACAGACATATGGAAGATACAGACATATGGTAAAGACATATGGAAGATACAGACATATGGAATAGACAGACATATGGAAGATACAGACATATGGAAGATACAGACATATGAAATACACAGACATATGGAAGATACAGACATATAGAAGAAAAGAGAAATTCATGATCATGACATGAAAAGATGTCTAACAAGTGAAATTACTCACAGTAACTGAAACTCTAATAGCTGGAAAGATTGAAATGAATCTAAGTCCATTCCTTCTTTCTTTTTATTCTTTATAACTCCTGGGTGTTGAAAGCATTTCAGATATTCTTAAGAAATTCCAACATACCCAATTCAGAAATACAAGTATGTCTCTTACAGTCTGAGTTAAATCTACACAAGATATGTGAAAGTTTAGATTTCTTTGAGGGCGTTGACCTTGCTCATGGAACTTGTCACAGACACAAACAAGATATATACCCATAAGCAATTGTTAAATGTATTAAAAGTGTTTCTGGGAACTGACATAATTTTTACTGAAATGGAATCATTTAAGGTATTTTTCAAATATCTTAACAATAACTCATACATGTTTATTTTATCATTTTCACATGCCAGTACAGATATAAAAAAAAAACCATCACAACCTTTGACCTTAAAATCAATGACTGAGTGCTGACTATAACATGTTTATTCAGATGAAACTGAACAAAAAGAAGTCTGGTAAAAATTCATTGCTATATTTACATGTCACTGTATTCATAAGATCAAAGTAGTAAAAAAAAATGGTACTAAAAGTCATTATGGTACTATAAGATTTACAGTCATTATGATACTATAAGATTTACAATCATTAGGGTACTATAAGATTTATAGTCATTATGGTACTAACAGTCATTATATTACTATAAGATTTACAGTCATTATGGTACTATAAGATTTACAGTCATTATGGTACTAAAAGATTTATAGTCATTATGGTACTAAAAGATTTACAATCATTATTGTACTAAAAGATTTACAGTCATATGGTACAATATGATTTACAGTCATTATGGTACAATAATATTTACAGTCATTATGGTACTATAAGATTTACAGTCATTATGGTACTATAAGATTTACAGTCAATATTGTACTAACAGTCATTATAGTACTATAAAATTTACAGTCATTATAGTACTAAAAGATTTACAGTCATTATGATACTAAAAGATTTACAGTCATAATGGTACTATAAGATTTACAGTCATTATGGTACTATAAGATTTACAGTCATTATGGTACTAAAAGATTTACAATCATTATGGTACTAAAAGATTTACAATCATTATGGTACTATAAGATTTACAGTCATTATATTACTATAAGATTTACAGTCATTGTGGTACTATAAGATTTACAGTCATTATGGTACTATAAGATTTACAGTCATTATGGTACTAAAAGATTTACAGTCATTATGGTACTAAAAGATTTACAGTCATATGGTACAATATGATTTACAGTCATTATGGTACAATAATATTTACAGTCATTGTGGTACTATAAGATTTACAGTGAATATTGTACTAACAGTCATTATAATACAATAAAATTTACAGTCATTATAGTACTAAAAGATTTACAGTCATTATGATACTAAAAGATTTACAGTCATAATGGTATTATAAGATTAACAGTCATTATAGTACTAAAAGATTTACAGTCATAATGGTACTATAAGATTTACAGTCATTATGGTACTAAAAGATTTACAGTCATAATGGTACTATAAGATTTACAGTCATTATGGTACTAAAAGATTTACAGTCATAATGGTACTATAAGATTTACAGTCATTATGATACTATAAGATTTATAGTCATTATGGTACTAACAGTCATTATATTACTATAAGATTTACAGTCATTACGGTACTATAAGATTTACAGTCCATATGGTACTAAAAGATTTACAGTCATTATGGTACTAAAAGATTTACAATCATTATGATACTATAAGATTTACAATCATTATAGTACTAAAAGATTTACAATCATTATGGTACTAAAAGATTTACAATCATTATTGTACTAAAAGATCTACAGTCATATGGTACAATATGATTTACAGTCATTGTGGTACAATAATATTTACAGTCATTATGGTACTATAAGATTTACAGTCATTATGGTACTATAAGATTTACAGTCATTATGGTACTATAAGATTTATAGTCATTATGGTACTAACAGTCATTATATTACTATAAGATTTACAATCATTATGGTACTATAAGATTTACAGTCATTATGGTACTATAAGATTTACAATCTTTATAGTACTGAAAGATTTACAATCATTATGGTACTAAAAGAGTTACAATCATTATGGTACTAAAAGATTAAAAATCATTATGGTACTAAAAGATTTACAGTCATATGGTACAATATGATTTACAGTCATTATGGTACAATAATATTTACAGTCATTGTGGTACTATAAGATTTACAGTCATTATGGTACTAACAATCATTATGGTACTATAAGATTTAGAGTCATTATGGTACTATAAGATTTACAATCATTATGGTACTAAAAGATTTACAATCATTATGGTACTATAAGATTTACAATCATTATGGTACTATAAGATTTACAATCATTATGGTACTATAAGATTTACAATCATTATATTACTATAAGATTTAGAGTCATTATGGTACTATAAGATTTACAATCATTATGGTACTATAAGATTTACAATCATTATATTACTATAAGATTTAGAGTCATTATGGTACTATAAGATTTAGAGTCATTATGGTACTATAAGATTTACAATCATTATGGTACTATAAGATTTACAATCATTATGGTACTATAAGATTTACAATCATTATGGTACTATAAGATTTACAATCATTATATTACTATAAGATTTAGAGTCATTATGGTACTATAAGATTTAGAGTCATTATGGTACTATAAGATTTACAGTCATTATGGTACTATAAGATTTACAATCATTATGGTACTATAAGATTTAGAGTCATTATGGTACTATAAGATTTACAATCATTATGGTACTATAAGATTTACAGTCATTATGGTACTATAAGATTTACAGTCATTATGGTACTATAAGATTTACAATCATTATGGTACTATAAGATTTAGAGTCATTATGGTACTATAAGATTTACAATCATTATGGTACTATAAGATTTACAGTCATTATGGTACTAAAAGATTTACAATCATTATATTACTATAAGATTTAGAGTCATTATGGTACTATAAGATTTACAATCATTATGGTACTATAAGATTTACAATCATTATGGTACTATAAGATTTACAGTCATTATATTACTATAAGATTTACAGTCATTATGGTACAATAAGATTTACAATCATTATGGTACTAAAAGATTTACAATCATTATTGTACTAAAAGATTTACAGTCATATGGTACAATATGATTTACAGTCATTATGGTACAATAATATTTACAGTCACTGTGGTACTATAAGATTTACAGTCATTATGGTACTAACAATCATTATGGTACTATAAGATTTACAGTCATTATGGTACTATAAGATTTACAATCATTATGGTACTATAAGATTTACAGTCATTATATTACTATAAGATTTACAGTCATTATGGTATAATAATATTTACAGTCATTATGGTACTATAAGATTTACAATCATTATGGTACTATAAGATTTACAGTCATTATGGTACTATAAGATTTAAAATCTTTATGGTACTAAACGATTTACAGTCATTATGGTACTAAACGATTTACAGTCATTATATTACTATAAGATTTACAATCATTATGGTACTAAAAGATTTACAATCATTATGGTACTAAAAGATTTACAATCATTATGGTACTAAAAGATTTACAATCATTATGGTACTAAAAGATTTACAGTCATATGGTGCAATAATATTTACAGTCATTGTGGTACTATAAGATTTACAGTCATTATATTACTATAAGATTTACAATCATTATGGTACTAAAAGATTTACAATCATTATGGTACTAAAAGATTTACAATCATTATGGTACTAAAAGATTTACAATCATTATGGTACTAAAAGATTTACAGTCATATGGTACAATAATATTTACAGTCATTGTGGTACTATAAGATTTACAGTCATTATGGTACTAACAATCATTATGGTACTATAAGATTTAGAGTCATTATGGTACTATAAGATTTACAATCATTATGGTACTAAAAGATTTACAATCATTATAGTACTAAAAGATTTACAGTCATATGGTACAATATGATTTACAGTCATTATGGTACAATAATATTTACAGTCACTGTGGTACTATAAGATTTACAGTCATTATGGTACTAACAATCATTATGATACTATACGATTTACAGTCATTATGGTACTATAAGATTTACAGTCATTATGGTACAATAAGATTTACAATCATTATGGTACTAAAAGATTTACAATCATTATTGTACTAAAAGATTTACAGTCATATGGTACAATATGATTTACAGTCATTATGGTACAATAATATTTACAGTCACTGTGGTACTATAAGATTTACAGTCATTATGGTACTATAAAATCATTATGATACTATACGATTTACAGTCATTATGGTACTATAAGATTTACAATCATTATGGTACTATAAGATTTACAGTCAATATTGTACTAAAAGATTTACAGTCATAATGGTACTATAAGATTTACAGTCATTATATTACTATAAGATTTACAATCATTATGGTACTAAAAGATTTACAATCATTATAGTACTAAAAGATTTACAATCATTATGGTACTAAAAGATTTACAATCATTATGGTACTAAAAGATTTACAATCATTATGGTACTAAAAGATTTAGTCATATGGTACAATATGATTAACTTTACAGTCATTATGGTACAATAATATTTACAGTCATTGTGGTACTATAAGATTTACAGTCATTATGGTACTAACAATCATTATGGTACTATAAGATTTACAGTCATTATGGTACTATAAAATTTACAATCATTATGGTACTATAAGATTTACAGTCATTATATTACTATAAGATTTACAGTCATTATGGTATAATAATATTTACAGTCATTATGGTACTATAAGATTTATAGTCATTATGGTACTAAAAGATTTACAGTCATTATGGTACTATAAGATTTACAGTCATTATGGTACTAAAAGATTTACAGTCATTATGGTACTAAAAGGTTTACAGTCATTATGGTACTAAAAGATTTACAGTGATTATGGCACAATATGATTTACAGTCATTATGGTACTATAAAATTTACAGTCATTATGGTACTATAAAATTTACAGTCATTATGGTACTATAAAATTTACAGTCATTATGGTATAATAATATTTACAGTCATTATGGTACTAAAAGATTTACAGTCATTATGGTACTAAAAGATTTACAGTCATTGTGGTACTATAAAATTTACAGTCATTATGGTACTATAAGATTTACAATCATTATGGTGCTAAAAGATTTACAGTCATTGTGGTACTATAAGATTTACAGTCATTATGGTACTAACAGTCATTATGGTACTATAATATTTACAGTCATTATGGCACTATAAAATTTACAGTCATTATGGTACTATAAGAATTACAGTCATTATGGTACTATAAGATTTACAGTGATTATGGTACTAGAAGAAAAAAAACAAGTGGATCCATGAGGTTCAGGTCATGTTAAAATGAGGAAGTGTTCAACAAAGAAAGAAACAAAAACATACTGAGACAGACAGTCATACAAATTAAATACCTTTAATTTTTCTTGATTATGGCACAATATGATTTACAGTCATTATGGTATAATAATATTTACAATCATTATGGTATAATAATATTTACAATCATTGTGGTACTATAAAATTTACAGTCATTATGGTACTATAAGATTTACAATCATTATGGTATAATAAAATTTACAGTCATTATGGTACTATAAGAAAAAAAAAACAAGTGGATCCATGAGGTTCAGGTCATGTTAAAATGAGGAAGTGTTCAACAAAGAAAGAAACAAAAACATACTGAGACAGACAGTCATACATATTAAATACCTTTAATTTTTCTTCCATTTTCCCAACAGCCACATTTCCCTGAAGCAATCTGTTTAATGTCTTCTTTGATTCCATCTCTTTTTCTCTCACCTGTAGTAAAAAGTAAGATAAAAATCTGGACTCTTCCTTAAATTAAAAAGAATTTTCTGAAGACACAGAAATTTCCATGTTTTTATTCGGACTGAAAATTAGAATTTACCACTAAAAAGAAGTAAAATCAATGAGGAGCTAGATTGTCTAAAACTGTTGAAAGTATTAGCTCCCTTCATTTGGGACTGGTTTACTGTTATGTGCAATTTTGACTGTATTAACCTCCCTTTATTTAGGATTGGTTTACTGTTATGTTCAATATCATTGGAGACCATCTATTAATGTAGAGGTGTATTGGACTAAACAAATGTTTTTTGTGTGAATCATATATTAACATCTTGGCATCAAACACAGAAAGAAAGCCGTTTTCTTTTTTTAAATTTTCTAAATGAAAGTAGCAAGAAAAGATGGATCTACCAACTACAATTAAAAATCATAAAGGGCTTCTTCCATGCATATTACAAGCTAAAACAAATATCACAAATCATTCTTAATTTGTAAAATCGATTTAGATATAACATTTATGCATTCATTCAGAGAAAATGAGTAAGCCATTTATTTAATGATGTACATTAATTTACATTGAAAACATGTCGTCTGTCTGAACCATTGTTTAACTGACTAATGAAGAAAATAAAAACTGCAAATATCAAGCAGAAAATGGTAAATGATTATGTTCAGAACTGATGGGTAACAAATAAAAGGAAGGGGTTCATTTACCATATCAAGGAACTGCATTCATTTTCAATTAGTTATTGTCAAATAATTTTAAGCACAAATAGATATTTGATGTATTTACTTTCTATTGGGGGACCTATATATGTTAAAAAAGTCTTTATTCAAGTGATATATCAATTTGACATACATATCAAGGCAGGTAACATTAAATGCCAATTTTGTGAAGGTTTCACTTTTAAATACAGGAGTTCTTGAACTATGAAACAGAATGAAAATCAGGTTTTCAGGTATAGGAGATTAAAAGATAAGTTTAAACAGATATTTAAATGTTTAATACCAAAAAAATCCCATAACCTTTTGAGGCAATAGTAACTCATTCATACATTCATACATTCATACATGAACAATGTATTAGTTTTGCTACATATCACCTCTCTGACTGACAGAAAGAAAATACTTTAGTAATAATTAATGTCTGTCTGCATAGACTGTATCTACATATCAATCTATGGAAATACATAAAAAGCTATAATGCCATGCAAATTGACAGGGAGCTGTACATTTTGACACACTGCCATGCAAATTGACAGGGAGCTGTTCATTTTGACACACTGCCATGCAAATTGTTAACAGGGACCTTAACTTGTTGACAGAGAGCTGTTCATTTTGACACAATGCGATGCAAATTGTTAACAGGGAGCTGTACATTTTGACATCAAATTGTTGAAAGGGAATTGTACATTTTGACATCAAATTGTTGACAGGGAGCTGTACATATTGACATCAAATTGTTGACAGGGAGCTGTACATCTTGACATCAAATTCTCTTGGCCATCTGTCCCGGTGAGTAAAAAAACAATACATGTATCACTACCTCTATCAAACCACACCAAATACTAAATTTCCTCTAAAATATTATTTAGAAAATCATCTTGATCAATGCAGTGATTATGACACACTGTACCATTTCCTATAATTTTCTCATCTAGAGAAAGATATTTCTACTGTAATTTTAGCACTATACTGCCAGTTAGTTCTGTATCAAGAATGAGGAAAAGCTTTACCTTTAATCGTATTATTAGAAACTGGAATGATAAAAGAACTATACAATAATGTACCAGAATTAACCACAATCTTTATATCTAAGTATTGTAAAGTATAACACAAAAAAGCAGAAATCAATGTTCATTATTTTGACAAAATTGTAAATGTATCAAGATTTTTGTTCAATTATAAGCACAATGAAATTACTAGCCCTGTCTTCATACCAACACTAAACAGGAATATTATCATCCCCAATACAGCAATGGGTGGGTGGGGTGGACTCAATTAGATCTTTTACTGGACTAAGTTACCAAAATATATGCATACTTCGATATAGTATGTATAGGATCAGCATGACAGTATGCATCTGAGAAAAATAATCCCCTAAAAATCAATGAGGCATGCAGTGATGTACAAATGCCTTTGAAGTTCGCTCTGGGTGTGAAATTGACCGGAATACCGAGACTGGCTTCATTGAGAGAACTTCAAAGTAATTAATAAAAAAAAACTGGAAGACTGGCGGACAACTTCAATTGTTTTATAAAGTGCCTTTGAAGTTTGCTCGGGTTGTGGAAATTGACCGGAATACCGAGACTGGCTTCATTGAGAGAACTTCAAAGTAATTAATAAAAAAAACTGGAAGGCTGGCGAACAACTTCAATTGTTTTATAAAGTGCTTTTGAAGTTCACTCGGGTTGTGGAATTGACCGGTATATAAATACAGACCGTTCATACCATGGAGCATCAAAAAAAGATAGTTTCACAATAACGTTGTATGATTTAAAATTGTTATATTAGCGTAAGTCAATACAGTTTAATCACAGCACCTACAACTACCACGCGAAAAAGTTATGATGCAGAATTTAAGTTAAATGTCGTAGCATTTGTGAAAGAAGACGGAAATCGTTCAGCAGTAAGAAAATTCAACGTAAACGAGAAGCTTGTGCGTGACTGGCGTAAAAAAAGAAGACGAGTGGCGCTATTATTTACTTAATAAACATTATTTATAAATCTTATTTGCTTATATTTCTATTTTTAAAATTTCAAACAAGAATATACGTACACGTTGTTGGAAATTACCAATTCGTATGCAATGGCTGGCGGTATCAAAAACGTGATTACGGTTAGTGCGCAGGAGCGACTTATACGCAGGAGCGACTTACCTCTTGAATTTTCCAAAATTATCTGGATTTCCCCCTCCCGCGACCCAGGAGCGACTTATAGGGCGGAAAATACGGTATGATCCATCACCAGCAATACATTTGTGAAATGTTTCAGAGAGATGGGTAAGGAGACCAGAACAAACCCCAAATGGACCCAGATTGCATGTGGAGGACAAGAAAGGACACCTGGATCCCTTTCTGGAATTGGATCCAGATTATCTTGAGAAACAAGAAATGTTAATTGACTGATTGATGATTTGAAGTAGGATTCATACTTCTGTACCTCTGCATTTCATATGATAATGCTATTTATGAAAGAAAATTGTTAATCTCAATACAAGTGTGTGACATAGTTTTGTGGACAGGACTAGTAAATGTTTGGCAGGACTAGTAAATTTCTCAGTACACTAGTCCTTCTGGCTACAAAGAAATCTGTGTTAAATTCAAGCTCTGATATATGCATACATATATATCCATGAAGGACAGTATTTATTAACCCCTTTTTTCATGCCAACCTACATATTTCACTTCTATATACATGACATCTATCCACAAAGGACTGTATTTATGAAGCACTATTTTTCCACTGATTTAACTTCTATATAATAATAATAATAATAATAATAATAATAATAATAATAATAATAATAATAATAACGAGGACTTTGTATAGTGCCTAATCTTTAGAAGCTCTAAGCACTTTACAACGTCTATAATGATATGACTACAGAAAAATATAAACCATGAAATTGGAAAACAAAAAATGCTGAAACTATTAAAGGTACGAAACATTATTAGGTCTTTAAGTTTGTTCTTGCAGTCGAAAAAGTGAGTTTTAAGAGCACTCTTCAAAGGGATCACTGTGTCACTCTGTCTAATTTAAATGGGCAATTCATTCCACATTGATGGGCCCTGGTATGCAAAAGAACCTTATCCATATGACTTCATTTTCATAGTGGGAACAATGAGTATACGATTGTAAAATATTCTTTTTACAACATATTTGAACTGCTTAATGAGTGACTCTTCAAAATTAAAAAGTAATTTTCTTGGGTCCCAAATATATTTTACTGGAACAGCCATCAATATGAAAGACATGTAGTCTGAATGAATAAAGCACAAATGGTACTTACTGCTTTGGCATAAGTATCTCTTTCTAAAGCATTTTTTTCTGCCTGAAAGGTACAAAAGAGACGTAAAATTACAAAAATTGTAATGCATATTCTAAATTAGTAGTTAAAAGACAACACACATATTATCACACATATTATATCAAGACATCGCTCATATCATGTACTTTCATTTTTTTGAAAATGGAAGTAATCGTATGTAAATATGCAATAAATACTTGCCTATAAATGGAAGTAATCGTATGTAAATATGCAATAAATACTTGCCTATAAGTGGAATCCAACTGGCAAATCTGGGTATGGGATCTCTAAAGTTTGTTATTAGTAGAACAAGCAAAGTTGTCCCTGATCTGCTGACACATTATGCAGCAGCCCATCAGGGTCTATGTTTGTAATTAGGCATACATTTTACATAAGTGTATATAGTAAAAATATTGTTTTATGATTGAAGGAAATCATTCTCTTTTAAGGCAGAAACCTAACCAGGTCTTTTTGTCACCCATAAAGTGTTCATGTTTGGAATAAGTTTGAAGATTGAACCCGAGAAATTGTGTTAAAGTGACTAAGCTAGTTTTGGTAATATGGGCATAATGCATAATTATAGATTGGCTGAAGTTGCCTGAAGCTTATGTAAGATTCAATGGATTTGGCTCTGGAGGTTATAGGAGTTTTAACAATATATTTTTTTATTTTTAAAACCACTTTTTGTACTAATTTGCAGATATATTATAATTGGTATCACCTTTTGAACATTAAAGATAATGAAATAAACATGCTTGAAATAAAACATAATAAAATAAACATAAAGCAAATTCTTGTGTTGAATATGAAATAAAAGAATGAATTTTACATAAATACATGTACGTAAACTAGTTTTAATATTTTCTTTGTTTTACCAGCTACACATGACTCAATACATTATTTGTTTTTGATAATGAGTCAGATCCGTACAGAAATTAATAAAGTGCATTAATCTAATTGTTAATAATTAATAACCTCATTAACATTAATCTAATTGTTAATAATTAATAACCTAATTAACATTAATCTAATGTTAATAATTAATAATCTAATTAACATAATATAATTATTAATAATTAATAATCTAATTAACATTAATCTAACGGTGCCACAAACAGACTGGAGCATCAACATAGGATATTGGTTTGAAAACCAAACATACCTTAGCAAAGTAATTGCGGACTTCAAAATCACACGCAATAAAATGTAAATAATATCATTGTATTAGTATGTTTCTGTATGTAATTCTATCAACATCTTATAGGTATGAGATTTAGATTTTTAACACAGTTTAAATTTTTCAGTCATTGTTCTGATGTCTGCAGTGTAGCATTTTATAGTGATGTCTAGCACTGGGGTATCATGCCATAGACATGTAGCATCATGTCCCACCAAATCACATTATCCTGATACCACGCCGACCAGTCCTAACACTAACCTCTTAATGCTGAGGGCCAAGCAAGGCAGTTGCTAGTAACATTTTTATAAGTCTTTGGTATGATCTGACTTGGGTTCAAACCCATGACCTCCTGCGTCTGTTGCAGATGCTCTAACCATTTATGCCACTGGAGCGGTCAAACTTATAGATTTTATTTAATATTTGTGGTCAAACATACTAATGCCATAAAAACTGCCACAAATTTGTTGGTTGTCAAAATATACTTCTACCCTAAGAATAAGTTACTCTAATATTTGAAACATACATTATAAAATGTTAATATAAAAAAAAAACTTGTACTTAAGTACTATTGTGACAGCTGATCTGCTGTGAGGATACATAAAAGTAAACAAATGCTATTTATAATACCCTCTGCATGATGTCATGCACTACATTTTTATAGTCACACATCTAACAACAACAGTACAGCAAATGGTATCTTATACACTAACCCCAGGTTTTAAAGTCCTCTAAACAGGCATTACTGGATTTCACTGACCTTGACCCGAGGTATGCAGTAGTGAACTAAACTTATAGTGCAGAAACCATTATTTTCGTTTTAGGCTTACCATGACCATAAGCTTTGAGTATTTGAATTAAAAAATATTTAAACTTCTTTATTACTCCAAGTGCAGAGCATCCACAAACTTTGTTCATAGTATGTGGTCTAGAACTAAGTTATTATGCCCAAATGTTTTTCTGTTTTCATTCAGTGACCTCAATATTTGACCATTTGACCCCCAAATCAATATGCTAGAACTGAAGTTTGTGTACTGAAACCATTATTTATTTTACATCCTTAGTGACTTTGACCTTTCATTTTTTGAAACAAAAGTAATATACTATTAAGTGCAAACCATTAGCAATTTTTAGTCCTTGTGTCTCTCATGTAGAAACCATTTTATATGTTCAGTCCTTGACCTTGATCTTTGACCTTTCTACCCCAAAATCAATAGGCTTTTGCATACCTTAAAAATTCAGCCACACTGTTTGGTCCAGGTGTGTGACATAGAACTAACATTATGTGTAGAAACAATTTTTCTTTCATTCCCAGTGACCTTGACCTTAGCAAAATCTGTAGGATTCTTTCTTATCCTAAGGACAAACCAATGCAGTTTATTAAAGGTAAAAGCTATAGAAATTAAGTTATTGTTTGTAAATATACAAACTTACATATGGATGTATGCATGTGAAGGTGGACATCATAACAGTGTCTATTCCAAGAAAGCCCTTCAAAATTATTTGCATCATTAAATTTGTATAAGTTTACCTCCTCACCCCAACCAAATGTCAGATTAAAAAGCCACATAGTGAATTACCCAGGCAGACACTAATTTTAATGTTATATCCATGTATTTATCCAATGACAATTCCTGATTCCACCAAGCAATGTACTCCAATAATAAATGCCTATAATAGTAGACATGTAATCATCTGACTTGGATTGCTAGATAATTATAATAAAATCCCAGTACTATCAGCCATACTCTGGGAAACTTACCACTTTAATAATGATAATTATAGATAATTATAATACAATCCCAGTACTATCAGCCATACTCTGGGAAACTTACCACTTTAATAATGATAATTATAGATAATTATAACAAATCCCAGTACTATCAGCCATACTCTGGGAAACTTACCACTTTAATAATGATAATTATAGATAATTATAATACAATCCCAGTACTATCAGCCATACTCTGGGAAACTTACCACTTTAATAATGATAATTATATATAATTATAACAAATCCCAGTACTATCAGCCATACTCAGGGAAACTTACCACTTTAATAATGGATCCTAGATGCTCCTGAATGGAGATCTCCTTGTTTTCAGATTGCTCCACAGCTCTCTGGAACAACATCATCTTTTGCTGAGTCTTCCTGCCATGGCAGTAGAAACAGTAAAATTAGGTCATCACTTTATGCTGTGTAGCAAAATTAGGTCATCACTTTATGCTGTGTAGTAAAATTAGGTCATCACTTTATGTGGTATAGTAAAATTAGGTCATCACTTTATGCTGTGTAGTAAAATTAGGTCATCACTTTATGCGGTATAGTAAAATTAGGTTATCACTTTATGCTGTGTAGTAAAATTAGGTCATCACTTTATGCTGTGTAGTAAAATTAGGTCATCACTTTATGCTGACAATAGCTATTGTATCATTTCATAAAACTTATGGGAGTTAGCAATAGTTTCAAAACTATATTTGGAGCACAAATATTCGTCATGTATTCTCCGTGCTTTACATACAATAAACTCCCTAAATCATCCAGTGATGGGAATGAAGTTATGTCCCTTTAATAGACGTGTGTTGTATAAAAAGGTTTGGACACAAATATTTGGAAATTCTGAAAAGGAAGCTAGGTAACAAAGAAACCAGTCCAGGCAAGTTGTATTGTATCTACATCAGCCTATTACTGTGGTTTCAATGCTTTTTAAGGGTTTCATTGTTTACGGTTGTATTGTATTTTAAGGGTTTCATTGTGTGGGGTTGTATTGTATTTTAAGGGTTTCATTGTGTGTGGTTGTATTGTATTTTAAGGGTTTCATTGTGTGTGGTTTTGAATGTGGTTTCAATGCTTTTTAAGGGTTTCATTGTGTGGGGTTGTATTGTATTTTAAGGGTTTCATTGTGTGTGGTTGTATTGTATTTTAAGAGTTTCACTGTGTGTGGTTTTGAAAATAGAGACATTTATGTGCATAGTTAAATTTGAGAATTTGACCCGTCAAAGTTTGCATATTTGCATGTATTTAGTTTCACTGATCAACATCCACAAATACCCAAAATAAAGAATACCAAAAACATAACTATGCCAAAAAAAACCCAAACATTGCTTGAATGGTGAAAATATTACTACCACCTGCATCATCATCTTTTAAGAGTAATCACATACACCATGTTTCCGTCCAAGTGCTCGACCTCAAAGGGAGCTGACAAAAGCAACAATACTACACCTACTGGTTATAGCATGTGTGTGGCCTTTTTATTGTCCATAAAGTCAAAGCTTTTTGAACATGGCATTAACACAGTGGCTTACATGTTTTAAAATCAAACTTAAGAGACCCCTCATTTTGGATAATGTCATCATTCCACAAATGACAAGAACAGCAGTTCCTTCTTTAATCCAATCAGCAGGCAATGGTAATAAACATAATCAGCAGGCAATGGTAATATATGTAATCAGCAGGCAATGGTAATATATGTAATCAGCAGGCAATGGTAATATATGTAATCAGCAGGCAATGGTAATATATGTAATCAGCAGGCAATGGTAATATATGTTCCCTATGAAGTTAAAAGATGCTAACAAATCGGAAAGACAAGGTTTCTATGTTTGTGCCTGCCTCATGTACGAAACAAAAACAAAACACTAGAGCTGCCAATAATCTGAGAATATAAAGAATTAAAATCACACTTCAACAACTGGTATGGTAAACACATCATTACTAAATTAGTGGTTTTTAAAACCCCATAAATCAAGCCAATTGAAAATTGCAGCTCACATGAAAATATGTGAAAGAGTGGATCCAAGTATCCATGGCTTTTAGAAAGCTGGTCTTGTTTGCATACAACAATATTATACTATTTTACCTGGCTAACATTTGTGTGTAAATGGAGTCTTTGTTTACACAATGTTGACTGAGTGGGTTTGTTCAAATATCAGTGTAGTGTAAGCTTCAGTAATTTGCTGTATAATTACTAATGTGCATAATTATACAGTGTTTCATTAGTAATGTAACTGTACTCAAACAATAGTTTTATAATTTTACAGTCTAACTCCACATTTGGATTCAACATGCATAGATTCAATGAGACATGCTTTCAATGGGATTTCAATTTTTCAAGAGCAGTTTCACTTGAACAAAAAATCGATTCTGAATAGAAATTAAATATAATTTTCATACATTAGTATCATTTATTACTCTTTCTTTCCATTAAACTGATAAAACCCCCAGAGAAAATGGAAAGTACTCATCATAGATGGAAAGGTCCATGTTATGGAATTTCTTGGGGGAAATTTTATGCTGTAACAATGGGACCCAGCAAAAACAGGTATGTGCTTTGTTGTGATATCAAGTGAAGGTAAAAGATGGAAAAGTATGGAAATGCCAAAATGCTGCCTTCTTAATGTCCTTCAAGGAAGAGTGATTAAGGTAGGCCGAGGAAGCAGCAACAGCATAAACCTGATGGACTTTAAGTTTCATAAAGGAAAGGTCTCAATCAGTAAGAGTCTTTTTATCATGGTAATAATTCATCATTAACCAGCAATAAATGAAATGTCAAAGGAGTCCTTGAGAGGGTGGAAAAGATTCTTCCCACTGTTTCTTTTTCCTTTGGATTCCTTAAAATAAAAATGGAGTACATCATCGGACATAAAAGTCTATCTGTACCATCCACTGCACAGATTCAAGTGAGACTGGGGATTTCTGCTGGTAATGGACCTATGGAAGGTAATTTATTTTTGGCTAAAAATTCCAGTTGGCAAATGATGCAAAACGAAATCATAATTCCAATTAAACTGGAGGTAGCCGGTGTCAATAGACAAGGCATGAATCTCACTTTGTCATCACATTGAGGCAAGGGCAAGTAGAAACAAGGTCATTAGAGTGAGATCTTGAAAAAATGCCATGCTCAGTAGTTCATAGGTTTTTTTGGTTAAGGACCATAAAACATAAAAGAGCATGAGATATCTCTGCAGCTCAAAATACTTAACGGATTGGTAAGGTGTGAATCCGAGCCAATTACTTTGCATTGAGAGAATTAAAGTGTTTGAAATGGCAGCCCAATAGCTTTTGATAGTGGATACAGAGCATTTTTTGTTCTGAGAGAAACAAAAGGAAATAAGCAAGAGACGTTATGGAGGAGCAGCTAGGATCAACACGATTCATACTGCACCGATCACATTAGATTCTCCGCCTGCCATCATAGACCCTGGATGTAGAAGCTCTCCTGGCCTCAATGATGCAACTGAAAACTCAAAAATAATTGTTCTGGTGGAGAGATCATTTGAGAGGAACCAAGAATGAAGGTGTATAATTTGTGGGGTGTTATAGAGGAGGGATCCCTGGTGTTGTGACAGATGATCCCTCCTGAGAAGAAGAGACCAGGGTCAAGTGATCAACAGGTCTAGAAGATCACTGAACCACAAGGGTCGAGGCCACAGAGGTGCTATATGAATGATCTGATGAGTGGAAGTTCTGACTTTTTGCAGAACTTGAGGAATCAGCTGGAAAAGTGAAAAGGCAAATAGCTGATCCCACTGGAGACTGAACACATCCATTGCCCATGCTCCATAAACAGGAAAAGAAGAAATATAAAATGGAAGTCTGTTGTTGACCCCTGCATAATTAACCTACCAGTACCTAGATATAAAATGATTTTGATAGAAAGCGTTTCCAACCCCGAGGATGTATGCACATCAACGGATGGTGTTTTTTTCTTGACAAGAAAAAGAATGCTAAACAATAACTACTATAGGTAAGCTATTACAGATATTAAAACAAAACTTTTCTAATCAATGACAGTACGGAAAAATTATGATATTGGACAGTTTTGTTGCAGCAAACAAAGATCAAATTCCTATGTAATTTTTAAAATTACAGATATGTAATGAATGGTCTTCATTATGGAACAATGGAGAGAGACCTTAAGACCAGAGGCCTCACCCTTCAGACCGCCCCAGCAATAGCTGCCGACAGACAGAAATGGTGCTCCCTTGCTATTGCCTCAAGCACCAGACGGTGCAGATAGGATTGATTGATTGAATGAATGGTCTTAGAAATCTCTCACAGTATGTCAGCATTAGGTGCCCAAATTTTGCATGTAAACAAAATTAGATAAAAGCCCCAAAAATATGGTCAGAAACAAGAGCAAAATGAAATAGCATATTGTGACAGATGCATATTAAATATTATGGCTTATATACAATTTCAAATTAAAAAAAAAACATAACTGTATTTGCTTAAACAATTGACAATTTAAAAAGTTAAAAGTTACCTTTCTGGTCCAATTTAAATTTTAAAAAAAATCTTTTAGACAAGTTTAGCATAAGTATGGCTGGTAATATGCCAAAATGTTTTACTCAATTAGTCCGTACTCTCTTGAATAAAATTTCTTGCTGTTAATTAGTTGAATAAACAAAGTTACTTATCAGTAAATAAGATTAATGTACACAAGTCAACTAATAAAATCAATATTTATGAGAAATAAACGATATATACGATTGTCTTATGGAATAAATAATCAATATATTGTGTAAATTTAACAGACATGGATATGCCAGGTATTTTCTGTTTAGGTAAAAAAAAACTTAAACACGAAAGCAATAATAGCTGGAGCTACATTCTATTAATAAACATGAAAAATCAGCAATATGAATTGTTTTAAGAGGAAAATTAAGCAAAATCTGTTAAAGTAGCTTGGTTTATTTTTTTTTTTTTTTTAACAAAGAATGAAAAACAAAGAAAAATGTTACAGTTATGCAAGATACTGTATCAGGTAATTGGAAACCTCCATGTATATAAAATGGTATACTGTATTGGGTAATTGGAAACCCCCATGTATTAAAAATGGTACACTGTATTGGGTAATTGGAAACCCCCATGTATTAAAAATGGTACACTGTATTGGGTAATTGGAAACCCCCATGTATTAAAAATGGTATACTGTATCGGGTAATTGGAAACCCCCATGTGTTAAAAATGGTTTACTGCATTGCGTAACTGGAAACCTCATGTATTAAAAATGGTATACTGCATCAGGTAATTGGAAACCTCCATGTATTAAAAATGGTATTAGAGGTACATATTTTTTGCTTTACTCCTGGAAGACAGTCCATGGTAGCCTTGTGTATAACATGCAGTGCTCACAAACCAAAGACCACCAGCCTGAACCCTAACCAGATTGGCTGCTGTTGGTCTTTCATGTGTTGATGTGCTGTTATATTAAAACAAAAAACACTCATTCCAAGAAATCCAAACCCATATGGCAGAAATACATTTAAAAAAAAAAGGTATCTGGGAACCTGATTGATCTGTTCATCGCTTTGACCTCTGCCACTAATCTGCGGTTTTCTGCTGTTATATCTGCTGTACATCCTGTAATGGCCTTCTTCTCTATCTCTAATGCCTGAAATATGTAATGAGATTTTGTGAAAATAAGAATAACACAAGAAGTGACACAATGGTCACTTGTAAAGTGGTCACCTGGTCTCAAGAGCCATATCCATTTTTTCTGTGAAAATAATTCCTCTACAAACATCGGGTATAAATGACCACTAGTTTTCCCTGGTCAATGGCATCAGGTATAAATGACCACTAGTTTTCCCTGGTCAATGGCATCAGGTATAAATGACCACTAGTTTTCCCTGGTCAATGGTGAAGTGTTTCCTAACAAACAGTGGCTTATCAATGCTTAAAGATATCATTCGAGCATATCTATCATGCAAAAAGAAACACATTGTTTCGGTAAAGATATGTTGTGTGAATTGATGTGTAGACTTATCGTATGTAACTGAAAGAGGATTGCTTTCATTTGTATTCTTTTATCTTGAATTGAATACCAAGGTCTTGTAATCCATGAAAGTGATAAGACTAACATTGATGTAACAGAAAGAGGATTACTTTCTTCTGTATTCTTTTATCTTGAATACAAAAGTCCTGCAATCCATCAAAGTGATAAGAGTAACGTCGATGTAACAAAAAGAGGATTGCTTTCTTTTGTATTCTTTTATCTTGAATTGAATACCAAAGTCTTGCAATCCATCAAAGTGATAAGAATAACATCGAGGTATTAGAAAGAGGATTGCTTTCATTTGTATTCTTTTCTTGAATTGAATATCAAAGTCTTGCAATCCATCAAAGTGATAAGAGTAACGTCTATATATCCATCAAAGTGACAAGAGTAACGTCGATTTAACATAAGGAGGATTGCTTTCTTTTGCATTCTTTTCTTGAATTGAATGCAAAAGTCTTGTAATCCATCAAAGTGATAAGAGTAACGTCTATGTAACAGAAAGAGAATTGCTTTCTTTTGTATTCTTTTATCTTGAATTGAATACCAAAGTCTTGTAATCCATCAAAGTGATAAGAGTAACGTCGATGTAACATAAGGAGGATTGCTTTCTTTTGTATTCTTTTATCTTTAATACCAAAGTCTTGTAATCCATCAAAGTGATAAGAGTAACATCTATGTAACAGAAAGAGGATTGCTCTGTTTTGTATTGTTTTATATTGAATTGAATACCAAAGTCTTGCAATCCATCAAAGTGATAAGAGTAACGTCTATGTAACAGAAAGAGGATTACTTTCATTTGTATTCTTTTCTTGAATTGAATACCAAAGTCTTGTAATCCATCAAAGTGATAAGAGTAATGTTCATGTAACAGAAAGAGGATTGCTTTCATTTGTATTCTTTTCTTGAATTGAATACCACAGTCTTGCAATCCATCAAAGTGATAAGAGTAATGTCTATGTAACAGAAAGAGGATTGCTTACTTTCGTATTCTTTTCTTGAATTGAATACCAAAGTCTTGCAATCCATCAAAGTGATAAGAGTAACGTCTATGTAACAGAAAGAGGATTACTTTCTTCTGTATTCTTTTATCTTGAATTGAATACAAAAGTCTTGCAATCCATCAAAGTGATAAGAGTAACATGTATTTAACAGAAAGAGGATTGCTTTCATTTGTATTCTTTTCTTGAATTGAATACCAAAGTCTTGCAATCCATCAAAGTGATAAGAGTAATGTCTATGTAACAGAAATAAATTACTTTCTTCTGTATTCTTTTATCTTGAATTGAATACAAAAGTCTTGCAATCCATCAAAGTGATAAGAGTAACATCTATGTAACAGAAAGAGGATTGCTTTCATTTGTATTCTTCTCTTGAATTGAATACCAAAGTCTTGCAATCCATCAAAGTGATAAGAGTAACGTCTATGTAACAGAAAGAGGATTACTTTCTTCTGTATTCTTTTATCTTGAGGTGAATACAAAAGTCTTGCAACCCATCAAAGTGATAAGAGTAATGTTTATGTAACAGAAAGAGGATTGCTTTCATTTGTATTCTTTTATCTTGAATTGAATACCAAAGTCTTGCAATCCATCAAAGTGATAAGAGTAACGTCGATGTAACAGAAAGAGGATTGTTTTCATTTGTATTCTTTTCTTGAATTGAATACCAAAATCTTGCAATCCATCAAAGTGATAAGAGTAAAGTCTATGTAACAGAGAGAGGATTTCTTTCTTTTGTATTCTTTTATCTTGAATACCAAAGTCTTGCAATCCATCAAAGTGATAAGAGTAACGTCTATGTAACAGAAAGAGGATTGCTTTCATTTGTATTCTTTTATCTTGAATTGAATACCACAGTCTTGTAATCCATCAAAGTGATAAGAGTAACGTCTATGTAACAGAAAGAGGATTGCTTTCATTTGTATTCTTTTATCTTGAATTGAATACCAAAGTCTTGCAATCCATCAAAGTGATAAGAGTAACGTCTATGTAACAGAAAGAGGATTACTTTCTTCTGTATTCTTTTATCTTGAATTGAATACAAAAGTCTTGTAATCCATCAAAGTGATAAGAGTAACGTGTATGTAACAGAAAGAGGATTGCTTTCTTCTGTATTCTTTTATCTTGAATTGAATACAAAAGTCTTGCAATCCATCAAAGTGATAAGAGTAATGTCTATGTAACAGAAAGAGGATTGCTTTTATTTGTATTCTTTTCTTGAATTGAATACCAATGTCTTGCAATCCATCAAAGTGATACACTGACTATCCTTCTTGTGCTGAGTTGTGAGTGCTGAGTTGTTTCCGACAGTCACTGATCAAAGTCAGGACTGTAAGAATAGATTAAGTTGGCTTCTTAGAGAATTTGATGTTGAAACAGTTAATTTTAAAGACTTTAAACACATTTTACAGTTTGTTGGTATATGAATACTGATAGCTTCATCTTTTTTTCTAGTTCAGAGGCAAATTTCATGGAGAAATGAATGGCATAAAGGTGTAAAAGAATCTGTGATAAACAACAAAAGCAATTGATTTTCTTTCACAATTTGGTCAGTAACATTTTGCAACTAGTCAAAGTCAATACTAACAAAAGAAATTTCTTTTTTAAAAAGTACAATCCTACATGTACACAAACTGGCCTAGATTTTGGTCAGTGTGAGAAAGCCTTAACCTAGCTGAGGTAAACAAAGAGATGAGGCTATCACAGGGATAAAAATGTGTGACTTGTTATTAAATATATATTTTAAAAGACATCCGTTTTATTTCTTCACAGGGATAAAAATGTGTGACTTGTTATTTAATCTCAATTAAAAGACATTCGTTTTATTTCTTCACAGGGATAAAAATGTGTGACTTGTTATTGAATCTTAATTAAAAGACATCCATTATTTTTCTTCTGCAACCTGGCTTGACTGAATTATTTTACTTTTTTTGCATTAAAAATGCCATTTGCTTTTAGAAACAAAAATTCCTCATTTTTGATACTTCAGATGCCTATTAATTGTGGATTTGTCAACTAAACCATAATATCTTGTGACCCGGTTATGTCAACAATTTTAGGACACCCGCAACATAATCAAGATAACTGTGTTTGTGTGTTTGTAGATATATTGAATTATTACAGATAATAAGGCAGTTTTGTATAACCACAGCTATGCTTAGACAATGAACAGCATAAAGGCACATTGTCCATAAGAATATATGCTTGAATGTCTATTCTGAGCACTTTAATGAGCCCAGATAAATGAAAATAATTACAAACAGAATCCATTTCTCTAAAAGAGTTTTAATATTTTTAATATTATAGAAATTATAACCTGATATATATCCATCAAAATATATGTAAACCAATCATTTCAAACCATAAATTTCATCATTTGAATATAAATTTAATCTGTGGATTATAAACAACTGAAGTTTTAACTTTAAGACAGATGAAAAGGAATTTAAGCCTAAAGGTCAAAATTAACTTTCTTTAACGTCAGATTGCATCAAGATGGATGCAACAGAGAGTAATGAAAACAGCTGATCAGGTTTTAAATTGTGGCCTAAGTGGTTAGAGTGTCTGCTGTGAAAGTAGGGGGTCACTAGTTTGAGCCCCAGGCGTGTTATAACAAAGACAGTCACTTATAAAGATGGTTCATAGAGTTGCCTCACTTGGCACTCATCATTAAGAGGTTAGTGTTAGGACTGGTTGGCTTGGTGTCAGCATTTTTTGTGACTAGGTGGAACATATTGCAAAATGATGCCCCAGTGCTAGACATCACAATAAACTGCCACACATTGGAGTGATACGACTAAAATTGTAAAAGCTATATTAAAAATGTAAATCACATAGTTTTACACAAATTAAATCCATTAAGTAAATAAATAAAAAAAGCAATTTAGCACAAGATAATATATTGATTATTATCACTTTTTTGTGCAAAAAAAAAGACTCCATAAAAAGTTATAACAGTTACAAAACTAAATTAATAACCTTACCTGTAAATTGGAATTCAAAGAATCAATCTCTCGTTTGTGTTGTTCTTCTTTGTCAATTGCTAATCTGCAATAAATTTTAAAAGATATTTTCAATTTTTTTTGTACAAAATATAAAATGGACAGTTTAAGTGTGGTTTCTGAGTCAGTCTGACACACTGCAGTAAAAGCAAATTTAAAACAGAATTTCCATAAGTCCTGACAACATAACATAATAATGACATGCTAATTCAAAGAATTTGTCCACTCAGTTATTTATAGAAGCCAATAGCCTTTATTTCCTACTGATTCACTGTACCTAATCATGGGCTTTACTGTCTAGTGCAACTACACACACACACACACACACACACACACACACACACATATAGTATTGTTCCGATTATTGATTATTATTGATCATCAGTTGGTTGAGCAACCCAAAAAAATAATCGATTGTGAAACTCCATAATTGATTGTGTGTAAAGGGAGACTACTTTTCAGGGTGTATGCAAAGCAAAAAGGTTAGTAAAATTCCCAGCCACTAAAGTTGACCTGAAATTTATGAATCCCTTCACAACTACAAATAAAAAACTTTACGATTCATAATTAGGACGATATAGTCATTATTATTACATGGTAAAGTTGGTAAATTGTTGAGTTAATAAATTAAAACACATTTTGCTGATTTGTTTCAGTTAAATTGTAACATCTTTTGTAGTATTTATAAACAATGACAAACAAGAAAATAATGTCCTTCTATACTTTAAATTATAGACACATCACATATGAATGAAATAATTTCGGGAGACTGTAACAGTATTTCAGTTACATATGACTGATCAGCCATAAAAAGTTTCTTTCATTTAACAAAGTTGTAAAACAAAAGTAATGCACAATTTAATATTATTGTCAGGTTAAAGTATACATGTCATTAAAAGAGATTAATCCTGTACATTTATAAACATATTGAACTCTTGATCAAAGATATAACTGTGTAACAAAAATTAAAATTTGCTCTTAGTAACCGATTATAATCGATGATCAGTTGGTTAAGGGGAACTGATTATCGATTATGAATTTCTGACCGATTCTCATCACTATATATACAATTGGTACTGTGTGCCCTCCAACCTCTACCTTGGTTATACTTCTAAGGAAGAATATCTAAATTCCCCAATGCGAATGATAATCCATGATCTTAATTACATCAATGATAACCCATGATCTTAATTACATCAATGATAACCCATGATCTTAATTACATCAGCAACACAACTTGGGATCACTTCACCTGTAATCCTAGCAAAGAGTTAAGTTGATTACTGAAATCTTCTTACAAAATTTCACCAGTGAATCGAGTGAAGCTAACAGGTTGTGTTGATTAATCGAGTTGGGTCTGGTGGCTGTTTATGCTGCTGCTGCAGGACCTACCATATTTGAGATTGCCTCTGCAATGTCAAATCTCTGAGATGAAGGCTCAGGAAGGCTGACTCTGCATGCCAGCCTACAGTATATATTTATATCTTGGATTGGAATTTGCATTCCATCATCAGGCTTGCAGAAACTGCTTGAAACTTCTGAGCAGAAATCTACCTCTACACAAAGCATACGATCCACTTCAGCCACAAAGAAAGATATCCTGTGTTCCAGCTCAGACGGGATGGAAGAGTTGCTTGTGCATGCCATGACTTGACTCTGTGTGCTTAAAGTTAGTGCTTGAGAGTGCAAAGAGGATCTTGCAAGGCTGTTGTTCTTGACCTGTCTATGGAAGACATAGAGTGAGTGATGACTCTTTCATTATCGACAGACAGTAACTTTTTGGGGGCAATCATGTTGAGAGAACTATCAGGAAACATTACCTATAAGATTGTGACTTTAGCAAAGTATAAGCTAGAGGTTCAAATGGATTCAAACTGAGCCAACTTAAAACCCAGGAATGGTTCCATTTGGAGACGATGAAGGATACTGGTTGATTGAGGCCAATATTGCCAAAAGATCTGAAAGGTCTATATCCCATCTAAAATCATATCTGACATGATGTTAGAATGTGTCCAATATCATTGGGTGGTAACCTTTGGTAGTAATTGGGGCCCAACAGTTTCTCCTCAAATAATCAGAGAAAAAGTCAGCCTGTTGAGGGATTGAGGCATGCAACAGGACAATGTTGTTGGTATGGCACCAGTCCCTGAAAACACGCCACTTTCCCTCGTAAGCCTTCAGAGTGGAGGGTCTTCTTGTCTTCTATTCCTTCTTCAAATCAATGGTGACCTGAACAGCATCATCTGGGTATGATAAGGTTGGAGAGACATGGATCACACAAATGCAACATGTCATATCAAGAGTAGATTGGCCAAACATGTCAAAGCATTGGGCATGGGATGATGAGCAGACCTGGTCAATGACCCTAGCAATCCACACCATCACCTTCCATGCGTGGGTATTGACATGCATCTGCAATGACATCATGAACAAGCCATGACAGGCATGGACTAGATTTATCTGCCCTATAAAACAGATGAACATACATATGAACAGCTGCTACATTCTTTTCAAGTACCCAGGAGATCAGTTCTGAAGGTGTCTGTCACCATAAGTCCATCTCTTCCTCCTCATTGAGATCTACCAAATTTTTAGAGCAGTGGTAAGGCGGAAGACATTCTGAAGTAGCTAACACCCCAAAAGATGACTCTGACGGCAGCTTGAAAGCTAAACTTCAGTCTGTTACATGGTAGGATCTAAGTAAGATGTGAAGGATGGTGAATTTGAGTTTTGTCGCACACAATATGTGTTGAGGCCCAACTGGGTCTACTTGCATTGCTAAAGAAGATATAACCAAAGGTCTCAATGTTTGATCAGCTGGATGACCAGTGACCATGTGGTTATAATATGTATTAGATTCAACTGATCTGGTGTAAATGGCATGTAGCCGGCCCAGATGCTGACAATATATAAGATGTATTGGCCACACTAAAGTCCTGGCCGATTTTTCATTGAAATTTCCAGTAAGTAATGATAAGATACTGATGGCAAAGAAAGATGGATTTATCACTACGATCCATGTATAAACTATCTGGCTGGACAATTCCAACGAAAAGATCCACATGCTGGTATGGCTGGACCACCAGTGTTGGGTAGACAGTTAGCTATGTCTGGATGGTCAGTAATGGTACTGCAGAATTAACAGTTGGATCCAAAAGATCTGGCATGAACCCAATCTGCATTGACTTACAGGCTGGAAGGCCATGTTCGGATTTGTGTGGGAACTTGAGATTTATCAATTGGTTGAATGCTGTATGCATTATTTTACAATTTCTGCCAATTTGTTTGTGATTTAGTCACCATTTTGGACATTTTTTTTTAAAGACCACCATCACACCACACTATATCTTAGACTTTATACAAGGTCATTAATGGTTAGCCTTTGACCTTGTTCACTTACTCCATCCATTCAGGAGCTCTTCTTAGAAAACTTCTAAAGTGCTGCTTGATATTTATGCTTGGTTTATTCATATTTGATGTTCTTTAGATATAATTGTGGTTTGATTATTAACTAAGCATTGTGTATTAGTTAATATCAGGGCTCTAAGTTTCTGTTTCGACAATTCACTTTTGTTTGTTACGACAATGTTTAAGTGACCTTGTAATTTAATTACATTACTAGCTTTTGCTTTAATTTGTGTTTTTGTGTCATTTGAGCAGAATTTTAGTTAAAATTTGTTTGCAACTTCAGAGTCTAGCTTGACTCTTGTTTTGTTTATACTATGAATACACCGTTTAGGATACGCTACGTCTATAATATGCAGTCAGTGGAAGTCTGAATTCACCTGAGCTAATTAGTACTATACTGATTTGACAATTTATGCTAGTAGCCAGTTAGTCACATATTAATCTGCTGATCTGTGCTTTGTTTTCTATTGTGTTATGTCAGAAGAAACTATATTATACTCACAAAAAGCGTTGAAATAAAAGATAGAATAAATCAAGGAAGACCTCCTATGGTTCACTGATGGTGATTCCAATTCATTGGGGAGTATTTTCCAATTTTAGGCAGTCTATAATACAGTACAACCCCACCATAACACGCCCTGCGATAACATGAATTTGAATGTAACACGGTTGTGGCATGACTCCTGACAATTTGTATATTCATTTGCACATGAAAAAATATTTTTTGTTCAAAGTATGAATTCGAATATAATACAATCGAGGCATGGTTCCTGAAAATTTTTAATACATGTACATGTGCATTTTTTTCGTACAAGGATTATTTCTTTTATTAACAAGAAATAGTGTGTAAAACATTTATTATCATTTGGGGGAAGAGTTTGTGAATGAATTTTAATATAATATTATCGTGGCTTAGATTCTGATAATCTAACAATTTCATCAGGATTTAAGTGTTATGCCAAAATAAACATTATCAGAAATGTTTCTTATTACTGATCCATGAGTAAAGCCAGTAAGTCATCTTCAATTAATTCTGTATACAATCGTTGCTCAAACAATAGCCAACATTGTTCATCCTTTCACTTCATAGTTACACAATCAAGCAGTAAACAATGCGGTGGTTGATAAAAGATTCTCACAATTTAATAAACATCAAAAAATGAAAGCTGCGAACATGTTCACTGGATTTAGCAGTGTTATTAGATGCAATCAGCTGACCAGTAAATTAAGTCCGCTTTATTAGATGGAAATTGAAAAGGTATAAAATTGTACATGTGTTCAGCTTAATTTTTTTAAATAAAAGTGATGAGTGACCATTACAGGCCTACTGCACTAAGTTCTCTAGTTTAACATGTGTATCGTGTTTGCTTATGGACTTGTTATTAATTTTTCATTCTTTCTATAAAAATATTTTACCATCATGTTACCATGATGTCAAAGCAAGTTCACTAACACAAGTCATTCTCTGCACTTTGTGCAATGGTTATTATAGTAGTTTTCACATGTTTCTTTTGATATTCACAAAATCTGAAGTAAAAGTTATATGCACACTGACAGCATGTGTTGATTGCTAATTAATCTTTCTGTAGTTATTCAAACGAACAGGTTTACAAGCATTATTGGAAATTTACACTGGATAAATATACAAGGAAACGCATGAGAAAATTTTAGTAGTATGAAATTTGATCAGGCACTGTTCATAGACCCTGGAATGCAATGAACCATACACATGCTTCATCTTTTTTAACCCAATTCGCTAGTAACTTTTCCCATTGAATTCAGATACATAATGATCTGTGACAAAATTATTGAATAGTTTAAATATGTATGCAATTTTTGCAATGGAATTACATGTATTATGGATTAGCCTCGATAAAATATCCTGTTGTAAAGCTGAAAAACATAATTAAAATTTTGTTGCATCAACTATAAACAACTGAAAAGTTTGTGAAGTATGCATAGACTTTATATATTACTAGTATAGTTGGACAAACTTTAGTTCCAAACCCTATGCAGCTCAATGGCTTGTTGCTGTCTCTCAACTTGTCATAATTCTTGGAAATTCTTTTCTATTTCACATGATGACAGTAATCATATCTTCCACCACGTGACATCCTCAAATTGGCATGTGATGTCCAATAAATGCAGTTGTGTCCCTTCCAGATTTTATTCACAATAATCTAATTTCTCCTTTTTATTCATCTATGTTGATTATTAAAACTTTTCTAGAAGCTTATTTTCCCTTTTGTCTTTAAGATGTATAGCTTTCTAGATGCCATTAAAAAAATTCTATAACAGTTTGATCATGCTGACACATAGCATGAACAAATAGGTGCAGTTCAAAGTGTCTGGGGTGCTGCTGTAAAGTTAGTCTAGTTCCCTGACTAATTTAACTAATTCTAAGTTAAAGCCCGGACCCAAATAAAACAAGGATGACCAATTATCCAAAGTTTTCAGCAATGATCATTTTTCAGTAGTTTTTTTTACTATCAAGTCTGTTTATAAGGAAAATTTTCATAAGACTTACAGAAAATCATAAGCGTTGGCAGGCCCGTGTTGCTACCCTATTCATTTTCTCTGAATAAAGTAAACTAATGTAAAACCCTGCATTAACAGGACCCCACTTTTAACACGATCGAATTTAATGGACTCTAATTATCCACTGTTACAGTAATAACAATAGTAATATAATAATAATAATAATAACAACAATAATGGTAATATAATAATAATAATGGTAATATAATAATAATAATAATAATAATAACAACAATAATGGTAATATAATAATAATAATAATAATAATAATAATAATAATAATAATAATAATAATAATGGTAATATAATAATAATAATAATAATAATAATAATAATAATGGTAATATAATAATAATAATATCAATAATAATAATAATAATAATAATAATAATAATAATAATAATAATGGTAATATAATAATAATAATAATGGTAATATAATAATAATAATAATAATAATAATAATAATAATAATAATAATAGTGACAGTTTGGTTCATGGCATTTGTTCAAAAACCAATTTTAAATAGATAACCTGTGTACAGCAGTAACCTGTGTACAACAGTCACCTATTTTCAACAGTCAATTTTGCCTTGCCTATGAGTGGCTACAAGTGACAAGTTTGACTGTATATTATGTATATTTAATTTAATGTTGTGTGTTTGACCTTTGTCTATGATAGAGGGTAGAATTTTGGCCTTTCTGACTATTGCCATGTAATGTCTACCTGAGTTATGTCGTAGTTATAACTGGTAAAATGGATGTTTGCTAAAATTTATGTTCAATGCCTGACCTTGTTTATGAATTAGTGAATTGCTAAAATTTATGTTCAATGCCTGACCTTGTTTATGAATTAGTGAATTTTACCATCAGAAATGACCGACATCCAGTGGTCATATGAATGTCTGTATATAAAGGACTAGATAAACAATTATCTGTATTTATATCAGTCATGTGGAATCTATGATTACAGTTAACAGTTGTGTTCAGTAATAATTTAAGACACATTATATTTAATTTATTCATTGGAATTACAACGTGCTCACTGACTTAATAGACAGAAACATAACTATGGTATTATTGAGGACTCATTCAAAGACATTCTGGATTATATCATTATATCAGTGTGGTACATCAGGAGAGTCGGGGCCCTGAGTGGCTGAGTGGTCTAAAACGCTGTCCGTTACGGACCACTGCCATCTCACCTCTGTCTGCGTGTGTTCGAGTCTAAAATTCGGCAAATGTAGTTATGTGAGAAAGCTTGCCAGTAGCTTCTCGTGGGTTGATGGTTCTTTCTCGGGTTTGTCCGGGGTCTTCCTCCACCATTAATACTGACCGCCATGTATAGCCTATATTGTGCTGAAAAATGGTGTTAAACCATAAAACAAAAAACAAAAAAAAAAACATCAGGAGAGTCAAGATTACTGGAATTCATTTAAAGCATTCTATACTTTTGAACATGTGATAGAACACTTAGGATTATTTGAAAATTCACAATACTGTAAGTTCTTCTTAAATTTTCATTTTGTAACTTAAAAGAATTAAGGTCATGCAGTATTACTAAAAAAAACTTGATCATATTTTCCCATTCAAATGCAGTAACCTATAAATACAGCAAAATATAGAAGTCTTATAAAAATTATTGTTTTCATCCTAGAACACCAAACTAAATATTAAAGTTAGATTCCTGTATCATTCGACATATTGTAAAAAATATACTGTTAAAGAAGACATCTCTAGATATTTTTAAATATTTTCACAGACACCAACATCTCTCATTATTTTTATATTTTGAGAGATCAGTCGATAGATAAGATTAAAAAGCTCTACTATGTATCTTTTTTCAGTCGGATAGTTCTGATACATCCAATTTCTTCAAATAGACTTTTAAGTAGAGATTATCACATGAGTGCTCAATTCAAATGAAATTTATAGAATGAGTTGAATAACTTCTATCAGTTGCAAAAAAGCTGGTGAGCAAAAGATTTAAATTATTTCATTCATTTCATAAATGTCATTGAAATGTGCACAAATAAATCAGCATCACTGATTTTGTCTGACCAAATTGTAGAACAGCGTAATGACAATGTTCTGCCTCTTCTGTAACATTGTTATGCCTTTAGTTTCCACAATACTATTTATGGCATCATGAGGTGTTATTACATGTTATATAAAAATTATGATACAGGTATACATGTATTAACATAACAAAAAAGTAATCATGTGACGAAAAAGATGAAATTCATCTCTGTTCCACTCACCTTTTCAGTTCACTAATTTGGTTAAGGTGTTCCTCTAATGTTATTTTATCTTGATTTTCAAGCACCAGGTTATCATGTTTGTGCTTTATTTCCTTGTACTTGAGTCGCAATTCTTCAAGTTCTTTCTCCGAGTCGGCCTTTTCTTCCTTTTGTAGTACCACGAGTTTACTTAGTTTAGACACTGCAAAATAGAAATAAAGTAAACAACTGTTTTGTTAAAATGAACTATGGCTAACCAGTCATGGGTTCTGCAACACATACATTTATTTAAACACTAAAAAACAAACAAAATATTCTTCTCCCAGACCCTTGGCAGAAAGCTGTACAAGAGTAAGAGTATGGTAATAGTTTATCTGACTGAAATGTAATCACTGCCATTTTGTTTCTTATCGGAGTCTGGTGATTTTAAAGACTGCATAGCCTATTCTTCTCTACATGGTTATGCATTCATTCCAAAAGATACATCTTAGGTAAAAATGAAAAAATTGGCATCTGTATATCTGAATATTGGTCTACCAGAATTACCAAACAGTTCAATTTTTTAAGCATAACAATGATTAGGCCATATCCACTTGTGAAAAAAGTATTGCTTCTATACATCATGTATAGATCATGTATGCTGTATCATGTATAGATCATGTATGCATTGTATCATGTATAGATCATGTATGCTGTATCATGTATAGATCATGTATGCATGTATCATGTATAGATCATGTATGCATGTATCATGTATAGATCATGTATGCTGTATCATGTATAGATCATGTATGCATTATCATGTATAGATCATGTATGCATGTATCGATCATGTATGCATGTATCATGTATAGATCATGTATGCTGTATCATTATAGATCATGTATGCTGTATCATGTATAGATCATGTATGCTGTATCATGTATAGATCATGTATGCTGTATCATGTATAGATCATGTATGCATGTATCATGTATAGATCATGTATGCTGTATCATTATAGATCATGTATGCTGTATCATGTATAGATCATGTATGCTGTATCATGTATAGATCATGCATGCTGTATCATGTATAGATCATGTATGCATGTATCATGTATGCTGGCACATATGTTCAAAAGATAGCCTACATAATGTTTTTTTTTAAAACTATACCTCAGTCCAAGATGAAATAAAATTTACCAATGCTAGGCCATCAACCAATGAGCAGTTTTATTTATACCAATCTTTGGTAAACCTTATACTAAGCATTATAACAAATTGTTTTAACTTTTACCAGACTTGTTGCTAAGCACAGACCATGCAATCACAGAAGTCTGGTTAAATAAGACTACAAGAATGAGTTATGCCCCTTTGCTCTGAATAAGAGGTCATTTGAGGCAGAAAATCATTTTCTACTCCTAGCAAATTAAACTATACTTAGATCTAAGTCCTGTGACCATCCAGTGATAAACCGTATTTAGACAGTATATTTGTCTTTGACAAAATTGAACTTAGATCTGTAACCCACCACCACCAGTGCTACTAAATGAAATGAAAAGTTCTGTGAGTATTGCTATCAAATTTGACATCACAATCATTCAAATGAACATTCACAATATACATTATTCAGCAGTGGGAAAATTAAATGGATGGAAAATTAAATGGATGGAGAAAGCAATGATACTGAAGACTAGAAAGGCTGCTGAAAGACTGGTAATGAGAGGGGGATCACTGTAATTTCTGCTAAGTCACAATGATTTATCTAAGCCATGGGCCTACATCAACACACATATTTTATTGCATACAGAATATACATCTAAAAGGGCTCTTTCACATACAATACAAAAACTAAATGTTGCAAAAACCATTTAAGATGTTTTCTCCAATTATTATCACCTGACTGAATACACTCACATATTGTCCAACTTGGCCAATGTGACTAAGACTTTGCTTATAAGTAACATATCACCCTGAAAGGATCTCCTCAGACTGAAAAATAACCACAACTTGACTAAGTTACTAAGTGTTAGGACTCAATGGTCTCAGAAAGAAGCAAGCCAACAAGTTTAGTAAAATCAACATTTACCTTGAAACAAAGTGAAAATTTAAAAGACATGGCAGTACATGTATTATGAACTAAATCCGATATAACTCTTACTGCTCTATCACAAGTCCAAAAATATTGAATGTACCAGATGAAGTCCAATACTCTTGAATGTACTGATGTACCAAGAACATTGAATGTCTTATAAATGATACTAATACAATTGAGAATGTCTTTGAATAAGTTCTCAATAATCCCTAAGTAATGTTTAGTCCAAAATCTCAATGAGCACTTTGTAATTCCAATGAATAATTTAAATAAATAATTCTATCAAATTATATCTGAATACAAATATAAACTCTTATCACAAAATCTCTCAGACAGATATGAAACAGTAATAAATATTTAATACTGCATAGTGAAACCATCATGGTTGCTGGTACTCATTTAAATCTTGGTCAGATGGAGCAAGCATGGTCATTTGCCTGGTTTATAAGCTGAAAGTGTGAGCTAGCTTAACCCTTTCACTACGACTGCCGCATCTAAGCGTCTACTGTAAATAGCTCTCGAATACCCGTGACGCAAATCTGCAGTGCCGAAAAACCTAGCTTACAACCCAATGTCGCACAGATGCATAAAGTTCAGCAGTACTCAAAGTACCAGCGACGCTCATGTGCGAAGAATACGTATGTGTTAACTAAACGTTGATTGGTTGAAAGTACGCAAGTTTACACTTTTTTGATTATCATAACCAATGAGAGGATTGTTTACTCGACATTTTGATACAAGTTTGAATGCTGAGAGGTTAAATTTAGACACACTAAAATGAATTTTCCGCGGTTTACGAAACACGTGTTTTCGAGATGAACAAAGATGGATTCCGATTCAGATATGAGCAACTTTAACGGGTCCAGTGCAAGTGATATCGAAAAGTTTAATGGATCATAATTAGAAAATGGATCAGATATTGATTTCAACATCAGATACAAACGATTTTTAATTGGATGACAAGGCGGACGTAGTTTCAATTGTACAATGGAGTGACGACCTCGCCGTATTCGAAATCAATGTTTTTGATTCTTACGTTGGTTCAACAGACAACAATCAAGCTTGGACCAGTGAATGAAAGATTTTTTACTCAGATTAATTCCTGAATATCTGGTAGAAAATCTTGTGAAAGAAACAAACAATGTTGTTAAGAAAATAGGGGACCAAAAGCAAGACATGAAATGGTATGAAATCAGCATCACATGTGGGCATTAGTCCTACATGTAAGACATAGAACATGGTAATTTTGCTATACATATATTATAATATACCGGTACTTGATAACATCGTCATTTGTGTGTGGATAATTACTGTTTTGAGAGGTACCAATTGCAACATTTTAATTAGAGTGGATTTCATTCATGTTTTTATATGTACATATGAAAATATTGGATTTATTTTATGGAATTCAAAACAGTTTATGTGACTGGGATTTCTTATATGATGGGATATAGGAGTATATTTAAAGTCAGCCTTGATGATGCTCTAGTATTCAGCCTAGCAAACAGCCTCAGTAGTCTGAGTAACTGATATGATAGCACAGAGCAGTAGTGAAACTACAAAACAGCTGTAGTAGCTAAAGGGTTAAGACAGGACTCAAATTATGGCCTGAAATCATAATTACACAAAACTTTTACTTCCTGAGTTTTAGGTTATATTTCATAATCAGAAAATTAAAACTAATCAAATATAGTTATGTGCAATTGGCTTAGCACAATTCTCAATCTCAAGCTGCAGTCTTGTGATCTCTAGACCATGAAACTACCTTTCAACTGTTTCTACAAAACTTAACCAACTGGAAAACAAGTAGGCCATAGTCCAAATGTTGAACCCAGAAAGATGCACTGCTCTATGTGACATTGATACCAGAACATGTCACGAAGTTAGTATAATCATGATTAAATGGGGTTTAGGAAATAAACAAATTGCTTTGTAAATTATCTTTCTTCTATAATAATTACCTGGTCAGAATACATTCATATAAGTTTCTTTGCTACATCTGAATCCATCCTTTCCAGAAAGAAAAAACATCCTATATCTTATATAGACTAAGGTAAGTATCTCTTACATATTAACTTCTCTTTCTACCCACCCAGTAGCTACTAGTATATCCAGTTTAAGTCAGCTTTTTACTAAAGAAAGACCTTAACGGATGCTCACACTGTAGATGGATTATTTATAATATGATATGGTAAAGTATAATAAGAGAAACATAAATTGCTTTCTCCTACAAATACATTACCTGATCATATCACATTAGGAGAATAGATTAAGAGGAAATGCTGATTACCTGTGCCATCAAGGATGATGATGCACGATCTACTAATGAATTAAAACTCTCCTAATCGTAGTTTAGGCAATAAGAGACCTTAGTTATGCACATCAGGAGATCCCTATGTGATTCTGCACTTAATTGGTCAAAAAATTTAAACAATTTCCCAGGCAAATCAAACAAAAGTGGCCAATACTGCTTGGTTACAAGGATGTGTTTTCATCAGTAAAGAGTGGTTAATGTCTGTGTAACCACCACTGGCCTGATGAAGTTCAGTTCTATCCTCTGCGAGGCCAAGTTCTACAGATAAAAGCAGATGAAAGCAATTTGGACATGCTATCCAACTGACTCCACTGTCTCGAATGGATACATTACATCTGAATGCCAGGCTGAAGAAAACTACATGTATTTCATGAGCCATGATTTTCATGAGGTGTACCTGTTTTTGAGAGCGGTTAGTGTATGCTGATTTTTATAACTCCCTTGAACCAACCAGCTTGTGGTGTTCTGTATTGCATTTTGGACTTCAGAGGCAGAAATGTTTGGTATGACATTATTCTCCATATGCTTCAGATAATATTATAGAGCTCATTGTAAATCTTGGTGCTTCACCTCCAATAAAGGAGAGGGGGTGAATAGTTATTTTATGGTTGCCATGTGATGGCAATCTGTTTTGGCAATGAAATCAGGTTGTGTCATTGGGACAACTGATTGATTGGGAAAATACTACATGTTGTTATATTGACTCTGCATGCTGAGGCAAGCATTATGACAGCTGATTGATGGATGTGGATGATAAAGCTCAAATGTGGATTAATTAAGCCATGTAAACACCCAGGGGAGATTTAATTTTGAAAATAATGTGAATGAGCATCTTATGGATAGATCAAAATTGGACAAGTCAGAAAGATCCTTATTCTGTCGTATATTATCTTGTCAATGTTGTCAGAATATGTCTGAAATCATGGAGCAATATCCCTTTACAGCAATGGGAGCTAACTTTCTTCACTACAAAGAGAAAGATAAAGAAGATGGCCAATCGAGTAATGGAGGCAGAGGGTGATGTGACACCAGTCATAAATAACTCTCCATTTTCCTTCATATGCCCTCAGAGTGGAGGACCTTCAAGCTGTTGCAATCCTCTTCATGAATGATGATCTAAACTCAGCAAACTGTGCAAGGAATCTACAACAGCCAGGATAGAACATTACGATCCTGTATACCTGAGCAAAATAGGGGTTGCAATGACTTTCCTGGGTACATCTGTTGCCAGAGAGATTTGACTGTTGATCCTGTTGAATTAGCAAAAATGTTGAGCCATCCTAGCATGTAAAGGACATGAATATTTATCTGGTATTGGGCACAACACTGAAGGTAATCCCATACCAGGCCACATAGGTCTTGTGATTTTGTCCCTGTCTGTAAAGGTATGCAACCTCTATGAAACTGTCCAACAGTATTAGTACTATCTGTCAGTACTAGTGTTCTACACAACAGTTGGATGCACCGAAGATGGCTTTCATTTCCAGGAGACTGATGGAAGAGCAATCTCTTGACACATCCACTTGCCACTGACCATTGTAAAGTCCAGAAATAAGTGTGCTCTCCAACCTGATGGCCCAGCATCTATACAAATCATGATCAGTTGTGGGTTTTTGAGGGTTTTCCTTCTGTACGCCACTTTCTGTCTGGCCAAAGGAGGAAGCTTTTGATGTGAGGTAATATCATAATATATTCTGATCTCAATGACCTGTGAAAGGTCACCATTGGGATAGAAGGATAATTTGTAATGGACACAAGTAAAGGCAGTCAAGGTGTAACAAATCTGCTGCTACAGAGGACAGGCTGAAGAGTTGAAGAAACTCCTTTGCTGAGATCGATAAACATTTTGTTTGAAATCCTCCCTGATGCATGAACATTATTTTTTTTATATGTTTTATAGGGAGATGTATGCGATTTTAGGGAGTAAGGAATTTCATACTGAGAAAAAATGTTGTCATAGAAATAAAGTCTGATTTCTCCACATTTATTATCCAATCTAGATTGTATATGAGGGTTTATATCTTGCACCAAAATTAAACCTATTCAATGTTTTTGAAGAATGATGTCCTGGTAAACTGCTGCCAGTTGGGGGTGTGGGTGTCATCATGAACCTTGAGATTACAGTTTCGTGTTTTTGAAAAGGCCCAAGGGCTTTTGTTCATGCCAAAAAGAACATGGAATTCACATACTATGCCCCTAATAGGTGAAGTGAAGATATTTGCATGACTTTGAATGGGCTGGAATGTAAAAACACACATCTGACAGGTCTAAGCTGATTTTACAGTCATTGCTTCAGGATGGACAGATGTCAGCATCTCCATCTCGAATTTCGGGGTCCAAAATGAATTGGTTGAGCCTGTTGAGGTCAATCACAAGATACAATTTGCCTCTTGACTTCATCACCAGAATCAGTCTGTAGTAGAACAGTTGAGTGTACAGTTTTTGAACATCTTCCACTCCTTGCTTTATGAGCAAATGAGTAATCTCCTTGTTTAGTAAGTTTTGTCATAATGGGATAAACTTGAGATTTCTATCAGAAAAGGAAATGTTGAAAGTCTGGGAGGTCATCCTACATGACTTGATCACTAATCATTTGGTAGAAAAAGAGTCAGATCCAAGCCTGATGACAATGAATTGGTGTGGTACACACACTGGATTACCAGCAGGTCAAGTAAATGTCATTCACTGATCGGTGGTTGGAGACTTCAAGAATTTTTTTTTTATCTCCTCTACCTACCTGATGGCAAGAATTAGAGGTGTATGACCTCCTACAATTTGCCTGACCTATGCTCTTCAATTGTCTTTGGGAACTGCCTCTACAGTATCTCTGCAAACAACTGTCTCTTCTTTAGAGCTTTGCCTGAGTAGGATGTCCAGATAAGGTAGCTTGCACTTACAAATGCTGTGGCAACTCTACTGCCACCAACTTTCTAACATCTTCAATTTGACATCTGAAAAGAAGGGAAGAGCGAAATGTGAGAGGTTGCAAGGTCACCACATGGTGGGACTTCAGAGAGGAAGAGTACAGCTGTGTATCTTGTCTGACAAAGTCAATGATACAAGAGGCTGTTTGTCAATTTGTCAATGATAGAGGAGGCTGTCAGGGCATTAGAAATGGTGTGGTGAGAAGTTCGATTCACATCCTTGGCGAAACGATTCACCAAATCCCAGGCGTAACCAATTCAGGCCTTTTCATTCAGGCAAAAATTATATTTATAAAAAAGTGAAATAGGTAACATTCTCTACCCTCAGGCCCCATAGGCCTGGTGATATTTGGGTTGGGATTGTCATGCCTTCTGGAAAGAACTAAAGGTTTATCTCAAATGGTATCATGGAAGAAAATTATATTCTGCCACCAACAATTTCAATGATATAGTCTTGTCTATTATAGACAGACAGATCATCAGCCTGTAAGAATTGCTTCCCATAGTGTATATAATATATAGACAGAAAGATGTTTTTTTTCCCTCATCTTTCCATCAGGGCTGAGTTCGGAGGTAGCAAAGAAAGTGATTCTAATATTATGCAATCAGGTATTTGCAGAAGAAATAAGGAAATGAAAAAAACCAACCAAAGGGGCAAGTGATCATGTAACATAATAAATTATCAAAGGGGCAAGTGATCATGTAACAGAATGAATTTACAAATGATCAGGTAACAGAATGAATTATCAAAGGGGCAAGTGATCAGGTAACGGAATGAATTATCAAATGGACAAATGATCAGGTAACAGAATGAATTGTCAAAGCTTTACAATGATTCATCCAAAGGATGGAGAAAATCCATCAAGGGATTTTGGAAATACATGTTTTAGCAAATGAACATATAATAACCGAAAACTACACATAAATTTGTTATAATTGTGACCTTGACCAAAAGTGAAAGGGTCAAGTTTGTATCACTGTTGTGTCTTATGTCATAATAGTTCAAGCTGTGTATGAGAATCAATCAACAGTTTAAGTTATGTGTGCAAATAAAAATGGTAACCAAAAACTTAAAAGAAGCTACTGATGGTGATGCCAAAATCTCGGAGTGACTGCTATGTCTCAATTTCCATTCACAGCAATCATTACCTACCCTAAACAAAAGTCTTGCTGAATATATTCATCATGAAAAATTTCTTCTTAATTACTAATCTTATAATTCTGAAGACGAAATTCACATAATAAAGATGTCAAATGTTACTTCAGCTTTCAAACTTTTGTTAGAAAGATCTCTGCCGAAAGTTCTGAAGCTAACTGTCTAAATATAGTAATCATTATACTAACATAAAAACAAGCAATGGTGCCACATCATATTCTCAATTATCATCTACGAAATTATCAAACTGATAATGCCCATCGCACCAGTACAAAATTATATGACTATATTCAACAAGACTTTTTTTAAAACAGTAGGTAGAAATTATTTTGCAATCAATTCTCAATTTTTTTTTTTATAAAGCTATTGAAACACTGATTGGATTGCAATGACCTAATGACCTTTACTTTATATGATACCATCTTCAATCTATTGTATTCAAAAACACATGTACAAAGCAAATACTGACCCTCTCTCATATGTGCTTGTTGTAGATCAAGTGCCTTCTGATCCTTGATGTTGATCTGTTCCAAGAGATTCTGGTTCTCCTCAAGCACCAAACGGGCATTTTCCTTCAACTGCTCCCTGCAGATATGATGACAAATACTTGACAATGATGCAGAAATAATTTCCTCCTATGTCCTGACTTAGAATCTGTTTTGTAACAAGTCTTAGAATGTCTCAAATAATCATTGCAGTTGAGATATGAAATAAAATAAGATTCAATTTAACAGGAAAAGAAACAAAGGGTGAGAAGTTTTTAGTAACCACAACCTGGAAGATAAAATCATTAAAACTTGACATGTAAAAGCGAATTTTGGTAACACAAAATTTATATTTTGTACCGATAAACATGTACATGATGTAAAGTTCACACACACTGGAGAATTGTTTTCAAGCATTTTTCAGAGCTTCTAAAATTTTCAAGGAATATTTATTTTTATAAATTTCATTTTTCTACCTCCAAGTGGTCTTTGTCTAAAGGAGACTACATATAAAACTTCTCCTTGTATGAATGCAATTCTATACAAATTTCTTATTCGACTGTAATGTTTATAAAAAGAATATCATGGGAGTAGAATAATTATATTGTGAAAAAGATTCCATGATTCCATAAATTGCCACATTTTTCCAAAGTTTTTTGAGACAACAGATCATGTGGTTCCATGACACATTACTAGCTAGTCCTCGGAATACAAACAAAAACATGGTGAATGAGATGGACATCAAGCTGCACCTATTTAAAACACGTATGAATGACTCTTCCATTGTCCAAATTGATCATGACGAGACTGCAGCCTAAGTGATGATCAAGATAACACTGTGAGAGTTGGAGGAAGAATGGCAAATACCTATTGGTTTTTAGATCTAACATCACTGAATTATACTTGTATACTTATTGTCTAATAATAGTACCGTTATGCATGAATACTTATTGCCTAATAGTACAAGTTATGCATGAATACTTATTGCCTAATAGTACAAGTTATGCATGAATATTTATTGCCTAATAGTACAAGTTATGCATGAATACTTATTGCCTAATAGTACCATTATGCATGAATACTTATTGCCTAATAGTACCATTATGCATGAATACTCATTGCCTAATAGTACCGTTATGCATGAATACTTATTGCCTAATAGTACCGTTATGCATGAATACTTATTGCCTAATAGTACCGTTATGCATGAATACTTATTGCTTAATAGTACCGTTATGCATGAATACTTATTGCCTAATAGTACCGTTATGCATGAATACTTATTGCTTAATAGTACCGTTATGCATGAATACTTATTGCCTAATAGTACCATTAGGCATGAATACTTATTGCTTAATAGTACCGTTATGCATGAATACTTATTGCCTAATAGTACCGTTATGCATGAATACTTATTGCATAATACTAGTAGTACAAGTTATGCATGAATACTTATTGCCTAATAGTACAAGTTATGCATGAATACTTATTGCCTAATAGTACCGTTATGCATGAATACTTATTGCCTAATAGTACAAGTTATGCATGAATACTTATTGCCTAATAGTACCGTTATGCATGAATACTTATTGCCTAATAGTACCGTTATGCATGAATACTAATTGCCTAATAGTACCATTATACATGAATACTTATTGCCATATAGTAACGTTATGCATGAATACTTATTTCCTAATAGTACCGTTATGCATGAATACTTATTGCCTAATAGTACCGTTATGCATGAATACTAATTGCCTAATAGTACCATTATACATGAATACTTATTGCCATATAGTAACGTTATGCATGAATACTTATTTCCTAATAGTACCGTTATGCATGAATACTTATTGCCTAATAGTACCTTTATGCATGAATACTTATTGCCTAATAGTACCGCTATGCATGAATACTTATTGCCTAATAGTACCGTTATGCATGACTACTTATCACCTAATAATAGGTACTATGAACACAATGTGTACGTTCATTCATTCATTCATTCACTGCCCGTCACTCCTATCAGGGTATGGGCCGCCAACTACAGATCTCCAGAGTCCTCTGTCCTGGGCCATTTTTTTCTAGCTGGTTCCAGGTGTAGCCCATCTTGGTGGTGTCAGCCTGGAGGTTGAGTCGCCAGGTGTTTCTTGGACGGCCTCTCTTCCGCTTGCCTTGTGGGTTCCACCTCAGCGCCTGCCTGGTGATACTGGTTGGCAGTTTTCGTAGGGTGTGCCCTATCCAGCCCCATCTCTTCTTCCTGATTTCTTCTTTAGCAGGAAGTTGGGAGGTCCTTTCCCAAAGATTGGTATTGCTGATGGTGTCAGGCCAGCGGATCCGGAGAATCCTTCTGAGGCAGCTGTTGATGAAGGTCTGGACTTTCCTGATGGTGGTCTTGGTCGTCCTCCAGGTCTCTGCTCCATACAGTAAGACTGACTTCACGTTGGAGTTGAACAGTCGGATCTTGGTGGTCAAGGACAGCTCTTTGGAGATCCAGATATTCTTGAGCTGGATGAAGGCAGCTCTTGTTTTGCCGATCCTTGCCTTGATGTCTGCGTTTGTACCGCCCTGCTGGTCAATGATGCTACCCAGGTAGGTGAAGGACTGCACTTCTTCCAGGGGACTTCCATTCAGGGTGACTGGTTCGGTACTTGTGGAGTTGATCTTCAGGATCTTGGTCTTGTCCTCGTGGATGTTGAGGCCAACTTGTGAAGACGTGGCTGCCACAACGTTTGTCTTTTCTTGCATCTGCTGTTTGCTGTGTGAAAGGAGTGCAAGGTCGTCGGCAAAATCCAAGTCGTCTAGCTGGCTCCACAAAGTCCACTGAATTCCGTTCCTGCGCTTGCTGGTGGATGTCTTCATAATCCAGTCGATGGCGAGGAGGAAGAGAAATGGTGATAACAAGCATCCTTGTCGGACTCCAGTTCGCACCTGGAAGATGTCTGTGAGCTGCCCTCCATGGATAACTCTGCAGGACAAGCCGCCGTAGGAGTTCCTGATTAGGTTGACCATCTTGGCTGGGATGCCGTTGTGCCGAAGGAGTTTCCAGAGGGTTTCTCGATCCACGCTGTCGAACGCCTTCTCATAGTCGATGAAGTTGATGTACAACTGCAAGTTCCACTCTAGCAACTGTTCAACTATGATGCGGAGCGTCGCAATCTGGTCCGTGCAGGATCTGTTCTGCCGGAAGCCTGCTTGCTCATCTCACAGCTGTGCGTCCACGGTTGCCTTCATCCTTTCCAAGAGGACTCGGTTGAAGACCTTTCCTGGCACAGATAGGAGTGTGATGCCCCTGTAGTTGTTACAGTTGCTGAGGTCGCCTTTCTTGGGAAGCTGGATCAGGTAACCTTCCTTCCAGTCTGCCGGTACGTCTTCTTCCTCCCAAATCCTCTAAAAGAGTGGGTACATCATCTCCACTGACGCATCCAGGTCTGCCTTTAGCGCCTTTGCTGGGATGTCGTAGGGTCCGGCCGCCTTCCCGCTCTTTATCAGGGTGATGGCCTTCCTGATCTTGTCTCTGGTCGGTTTCTCGCAATTGATCGGGAGATCCACGTTAGCTGGTTCGATGTCTGGGGGGTTCGCGGATGCTGGCCTGTTCAGGAGATCCTCAAAATGCTCTGCCCATCTGTTCATCTGCTGGTCTAAACTGTTGATGGTATTCCCCTGCTTGTCCTTGACAGGTCTTTCTGGTTTGCTGAAATTCCCGGAGAGTCATCTGGTGATGTCGTACAGCTGTTTCATGTTACCGCTGTATGCTGCCTGCTCCGCCTCAGCTGCCAGTCCATCTATGTATTCTTTCTTGTCCTTCTTATGTTTCTCTTCACTACTCTGTGGGCTTCTGCATAAGCTTCTTGAGCCTTGGCCTTCGCTGCTCTGGTTCTACTGTTGTAGATGTGTACATTGCTTGATTTGAAATGAACTCACTTGCAATAATGTATCCATTCTTTCTTTATGCCTTATCTTTGGAAGCAAAAATATGTAGTTAAAAGTTTTTACTTTGTGTACTAGTACACCTGTATGGAACATGAAACAGCGTTGTCTTTCACATGAAATGAACCCTAACAACTGGCAGTCAGGATTCTGGAGTCGCTACTAAGATGTCACATTACAAAAGTAACCAAACTGACATGGAAATAATGCATACAAGGTCACAGAAATTCAGCTCCAAGAGTGTGTGTCCATAATAAAATATTGGCATAATCTCTATAAATGTTTTTTTTTTATCTATAGTTCTATAATTATTATTATATATTTCAATTGATTTCTAATAGCCTTTTATTGTACAAACAAGCCTTTTGCCCAATAAGTAAAAGAATTTACACAAAATATAAAACACGTATAAATAGCAAACGAATCTGATCATTTGATCTACATGTAGATATAAATAAGCTGAATTTCAAATAGCTTTTGCGTATATGTGAAAAGAAGCTATTTTTTATTTTTAAATTTCTTAAAGTAAAAAAAATATGCCAAAACTAACTGCGCAAGTTGCTGTAATAAAATGAAAATCTAATAAGGTCATCGCTTCATGACCATAATAAAGTGTGTAAATTTTCACGGTTATAAATCCAACAGATTTTGTGGAATAATATTAAATTGGATTCAAGATGGATGTACATCATACAGACATGTGGACATAGAGATTAACAAATGGGGAGCAACAATGCAGAATGTTCTCTTTTGGAAGCATAACGACTTGCTGGGTCACATTTATTTGGAAACATTATTAAAATATCTACTACATTCATTATACTATCACTTCTGGATCTGCATAAAAATCATATACTAGATTTAATTCATGAAAGCATGCTGACTTAAGATTTGTTTCTAGCTTTATGAAAGCCTACATCATTTAAAATATTTCAAATACTGGATATCGAATAAAAAGATAAAATTAAAAAAGACACATCTACTCCAAGGCAAAATCTCGCTCAATACTTTGTAAAATAAAATCGTGAGGGCAAATTACCAGTGAGGTGAACCAATGCTTTTTCCACCTGGAATTGCTTATTACAGACCAATTTTTAATTAATTTTAGTATGAAAAATGTGTGACTGTGAAGCTATTAACACATGTGAATTCTGTTCAGCATGGACTGATTGTCAATGGATTACTTCCTTGGGGCACCAAAGGGGAAGGTGAAGGAAGAAGGGATGAAGATGTCATAAGTATACAGGGCAGGAATTTCTTTTGGAAGGAAACAAATCAACTTATGGTGCATCAGCCACAAAATGTCAAAAATCAGAATATTCAAAGATAGCTTGGTCTGCCCATTAACTGCAACAATGGAATACACCCTTACTAGTGATACCATAAGGCCATTCAAACATTAAGGTTAGACTCATTATGCCTTGTTGGGGAGTGAGATGAAAAGCAAATAAACTAGCCTAAATTACAACCTCGTACTGTAACAGCAGATGCAACGACCAGCTATGTGGATCAATCATCCTGTTCCCTGTCCAAATACCATGAACCTATGCCCTGTTTTGTTATGACTTTATTCTGCCAAATACACTTGATCATAATGGTTCAATCAATCATATAAAGAACACCCTTTGTACAGTTTGATGAAACCATTCTATATAAGCACTTGCATGGATCAGTCTAATCAACCTAGTACAACTAGAAGCTCACTACCTACCTACCCAGCTTATTATATCAATATCCAAGAGATGTCACTTCATAATATTCTCAAACCTTTGCCACTCAAATGGAGCCACTTATTAGTGACTGCTTGGACATCACCAATTAGAATTCAGGACGTTCAATGAAAATGGTTAGCTACAGACCTTGACACTTTTCTCCACGGGCAGCAAACATACATCAGGCTCAACATCTAAACCTGAGATAATAATGGCTGCTCTCAAGTTCCAATATTATTACTAGACTTTAATATGATAAAGGAAGAATCATCAGTCTTATGGGTTTACATCTTTTAGGAGGAGTTCTAAACTCCTCCTCCCTCATCATCAACTACTTGGATCAATTCCAAGGAATCAGTTGAAATTAGGACCGTGTGTGTGTGTGTGATGTGTGGATTTTCAACATAGCTTTAAAAAAAAATTCAGTCATATCGTGATGATGTCTACAGTGTGAAAGATTTTAGTGATGTCTTAGCACTGGGACTTCATCCCGCAGACATGTAGCATGATGTCCCACCCAGTCACATTATCCTGACACCAGGCAAACCAGTCCTAATACTAACCTCTTAATACTGAACACCAAGCGAGGCAGCTGTTAGTACCATTTCTGTAAATCTTTGGTATGACCTGGCCAGGGTTCAAACCTGTGACCTCGCACATCCATGGTGAATGCTCTAATCACTAGGCCACTGAAGAGGTCAATAATAGGACTAAAATGGAAGAATTACTTTGAAATTACTTCCAGTCTATCACAGTTACTGACATTTTGGACTGTCTACAATGTCAGTCACCAGACCTAAGCCTCAACTGATTATTTTCTCACCAAAGCAACTTTCTTGGAATTTTCAAGAGTGCTTCTACTATTATGACTCTATGGTCTTAACACATTACCCCTAGCGCCAAGTTTACGGGGCACGAGGTAGTAGCCTACTGCCAAGCTCTGTAGTGTAAAGTGTGATACACTAAAGTGGGTGATATTATAGAAAGGTAGACAGATGCAGCTCTACAATGATACCAAATAATATGGACATTTAAAATTGCACTATAAAATACAGAGTGAAAAAAAAAAATAATTTCAGACCCGTTTTTTTTCCACCCAAAATTTGATCATGGTCAGAATCCAATTTTGTGTTTCCATATTTTAGACTTTATGGCCTCAGATCTACGGCAGACCGGTCTGAAGCGCACACAGACAGGTGAACCTGTGCAAAAAGTAGGATAAGGTGGCCATTTTGAATAAAGAGTCTTCTCCATACAAAAATGATGGGTCCATTAAGCAAAAAAACAAAAACAAAAAACAACTCCAACTTTTCACCTTCTGCTTATGCGCCAGCAAACTAACCAATGGAAAACACTTTTTAGCATAACTAGTCATTGGTCTAATGGAATATTGCTTGGAAGCCAATGTATTAGGATGAAGTCGGAAATAGTCCCCAAAATGTATTTCCTACTCGCAGTCCATGCGAAAACAGCAAAAACCTTCAGGGATTAATGTGTTAAACCAAGTAACAGAAAAATAAGAAGCAGCAAGTTTTGTAGAATTCAACAAATAACTTTTATTTCCCAATAATACAATGTGGAAAACTTAAAAAGAATTGATGGTATTGCAAAAAAAATCCCCAAAAATCCTAGAATTAATAATACAAGTCCTAATGATTAAAGTTCTGAATAAAGTTCCAAATAAATCCAATGCTGGAACTTTTGATGCGCCTGAGATGGCAGGTGCCATAATGATGTGGCAACAGCCTTTTGTTGAATCACAATCCGGAAACGTATCCTTATCTGTATTTCACTACAAATCAAAGTTTCTACTTCCATGAAAATGTTATTTCTGAGCACTTTTTTATTTCCAAAGAAGAATAACTTCAATTAAATAATTGGAATAAAGAAATTCCAGCTCAAATGAAATACTCAACACAAGAACAATACAACTAATTCTGCTCAGATGTTACAGTATTAATGAATAATTTCTTGATAAACAAGATTATATAGTCCTCTACTGGATCTCATGTCACAATTAGCATTTTCTGGAAAAAAATATTACTTACTGGAAAATTTCATTCAGGAACGTTCCAAATGTTTGCATATTAAAATCTTACTTATAATTAGAAGGTCTGTTATTAAAATTATAAATACAAAATGCGGAAAACAACAGGTAGACCTGGCATTTCATGGAGAATTTCCAATGTTTTTGACTCAGATTGCCATAAACATGCTGTTTCAGAACAAAGTCATGTAGAAAAGGAACTTGATTTTGGACAAGGTCAAGTCCAAAAACAGGTATCAAAAGCATATAATTAATAAAAACGAACAAACAATACAAATTAAATGCACATAACCCTAAAAGTCCCACACCTCCCTATTTCAAATGGACAACACAGCTGACAATCAAAATATTGCTTGCCTTGGGGTTGAAAGAGTCAAACTCTATATGTATGAATTAGATGTCTTTTATGATTAACTTTTTCCCTTAAAAAAACAACAGAACTAGTGTTTGTGGAAAACAAAATTTAGCCAGATAGAATAGCAAGGGTGCCAATATAAGCCCCTTAAATATTCATGGTAAGCATACTGATAAAAAAAAGGCAATCCTTACCAATCTGTGATGTCAATGGGCCCCTGCATGCTGGAATCTTCCAGTCGGACATGCAGTTTCTCATTCTCTTTAACAATTTCCTGAGTTCGTTTCTGAAGAGCTTCAATCTCTGCCTGAAAGTCAAAACCCAGACAAATTAATCTAAGAGATACAAAAATGTAGTAATACATGGATGGTGATTAAGTTTTACACAATAATGTCCCAAATTAAACAACTTTTATTATTCATCTTAACAATTATTCTTAAAAGTATACTATCTTCAAAGGAATATTGATAGCTGATCAGTCAACTAGTCTTCTACTATTAATCAAGCTCTCTGACATTACATAATACCTGTGAAAAGGTTATTTCCACTGGATGATATGTGAGTTGATTTGCAGTTGTTCTTGTTGCTGTTGTAGGGTTTAACGCCAATTTTCAGCACACATAATAGGCTATACATGGCGGCCAGTATTAATGGTGGAGGAAGAACCTGGGAAACCCCCCAGATAGAACCACTGACCCACGAGAAGCTACTTGCAAGCTTTCTCGCATACCCACATTGGCTGAATCTGAGACTCGAACCCATGCAGACAGAGGTGAGATAGCAGTGATCCGTAACGGAGAGCGCTTTAGACCACTCTGCCACTCGGGGCCCCGATTTGCAGTAATCATCATAATGCACTGTTATGACTTTTACGTGATCTTTCCAGCTATTATTATATAGTGACATGCAGTTAAAATGTCATTTTCACTATTCTAACAAAATTTGATTTTGACTTTTTGCATCAGGCCATATGGTGAAACATTTATTGATCTTTGTTTAAGTGAATATGAAGTGTTCAGAACTGGCAAATTGATATTTGGGTCTCTTGCCTGGTGTGAAGATCGACGGTTAATGAATTTTCACATAGACTTGAACATATCACAATAATTGTAAGAGTTTATTTTCATACTCAATCAACTGCTGAGAGGAAAAATTGGAGAAAAAAATTTCAATAATATCCAGCCATACCCAAAAATCGCATCTTGACCTTAACTTTTACGGGTTTAACGTGACTGTGTCCCACGATATATCCTAGAAATGTAACTCAAACATGGAAAAAAATCACTTTTGGATAAATTAATTTTCAATCTGCATCAATGAGTCTATCAGAGAATTTCCAAATAGTCTCCAAGTGATCTTTCCAGGTGTCAATGTAAATGATGACATCATAGACGTAAGTTTCACAGCTATTTGTATCAGTGTTACATATTGGCATTGTCAAGAAGCCAGTTACAACCTTTTTCACTGAATGATCCAAAACTTTCACAGGCTGGCACAAGAGCTTGTGTAGTGATGTTTGCTGGTGTTAGCCTCCCACAGATAAATTTGCATATGATTTTGAAATTGGACAACATTACAGCAACAAGTTTTCAAAAATAGTCAGCAATAGTAAACAACAAGTTGTGTTCAGCAATGAAACCTGAGAATAGCACTACAGCTACTAAAACCTTTGCCAAACTATCATCTTTTCTGTCACTGACCTGACCATTTTACCATTAGTTACATGTGTAAAATTCTTGCAATGCTTTGCAATATTTTTTTCCCTCCATGAAATATTCCAATGTTTTCAATTGCAAACTAAATAAAATGCATACATCGTCACCATTTTTGTTTTCATTATATATCTACATTGTACTGTCGATGCAGAATTAAATTTACACATACATTTCTTCTTTTCATCTGGTTAAAGAGAATTATTATCAGAATTTTTTGTTTAAAGCATTTTTGTGTGTCTTTACAAGTATTTCACTGAAAAAAATAGAAAACAACCTGCAATATTTCATATATATATTATTAATAGTAAACATATTTATTGTCTTGATTCTGACCTTAGAAACTTCTAGAATTGAAAATTCCATTAAGTTTACAGAGTATTTCCGAAAATGTAATTGTGACCTAGGTCAAGTAGAGAGGTATAAAATCACACTTTTTGCTTTAACATCTTAAGGAGAATGAATTTCTTTGTTCAGTTTTTCATATGGGTAGATATATTTATTCAAATTATTATTCACTGGAATTACAAAGTACTCATTAACATTCTTAGACTAAGAAATTAATTTGGAATTATAGTAAATTCAGGCAAGGACAGTTTGGATTATATTATTGTGATAAGACTGTTAGTTCACAATACTTCTTTCTAAATTTTTACTTTTTATTCTATGGAATAAATTATTTGTTGAATTTTACAAAACATATTAGTTTTTGCTCTTTTTTGTTACTTAGTTAAGAAAATAGAGTATTAAAAAGTGTCACTTTCAGTAGGGGCTCCTCCAGAGAAATTCTTGTCATAAGCCAACCATGGCTACACCACTGACACTGGAATGATCATATCTCATTCATGACATTGACCATTTGATGGAGTCCACTGGAAAAAGGGCAAGACTGACCCAATAAAGTCATCTGTAATGGATTCATATAAAGGTGGCCCAGTGGGATAAATATGCTGCCAAACTGAAAAACTTGGGGAGATGCAAAAATCCTCTGATTGAAATCCCTGACCTGCTGGAAATGGACTCTACGAATTTGACAACGCTTATGAAGTGTATACGAGGGAGATGTACAAGATTGAGATTGGTTATAAACTCCCTACCTTGGTGGACAAACACTGGGATCATGAAGGTTGGATCCCTCCCTATTGATGAGAAAACTGAGATTATTCACAAGGGATAAGGTATCATTTCTGTCCATGCAGAGAACAGAACTTATATGTTTTTGAAAGAGACTGTCCTGATACACTATTGTAGCCATAGTGTAAGTTGACTGGAACAGGGTGATGATGCAATATATAATTTAGTAAAGGCCCAAGAGTTGATATTTATACTGACCAGATGGCCCAAATATAAGTAAACTTTGTGGTAAGCAAGCCGAAGAAACATTTGCAATGATGTGTGAACATGGACATGGGAGTAGGCATCTGTTAGACTAAGACTGAAAGCTTACTCATGTCATCCCTTCAGATGCAGTCACATAGTCATCTCTACCTTGAATCTTGGTAAATCTGTCAAGGTAACTTAAGTCAATAATTAGCCTCATCTTGCCATTGGCCATTTTGGTAAAGAACAGCCATAACTAAAACCCTGCTTTTTTCTTGATGAACACATCATCTGCTGAAGAATACTGTCCTCCCAATCTGACAGTACGTCTGTTAGAAGGAGAAAGGAAGAAAGAAGGGGTGGGATGAATGAAAGGTTGATCACATGATGGAATTGCAAGAGTCTGGTGACCCCAGTAGGCTGTCTGCAGGTGGTGGGGGTGTTAAGTTTGTCATGGGATATAGGAGTCTTTGTGGCAGAGAAACTTGGTTTGGCTGCAGATGTGAGGTAAATATCAGAACAGGACTTTTAATGTAAATTATCCTAGTTTGCTTGTGGCAGGGATGGCTGGTTTTTAAAATGACATGGGTGAATGGCAACTTGGAGGGGTAATTATTGAGCTGTCTGCCTTAAAATTTATTTCTCAAATATTTGCCACCAAACAGTAATGGCAAGTGAAATGTTGCATACTTACTACCAGAGCATGATACAGGGACAATATACATTATAATGTCAAATCACCACTGACATCAAAAGAATCAGCCACTAATGGTGATCTGTTCTGTAAATGACAATATTAATTTGGCATGTTGACTCAATATCTTGGCTGTTTGATTTTTCTACCAACATTGAAGACATGGTGATAATCTTCCTAATTAATTTCAATCTGGCAAGAAACAGATTTGTATCCACTCCATAAAACAGTGCTTCTAAGTTTTATCAAACACCAGGAGTTCTGTATGGTAGGTGGTGGAATCTGTCTTGTACTAACACTATGAAAATATTGTTGGTACTTGATTTTCAGAAAATAATGCTTTAGTTTTTCCAGACAGCCTATCATTCATCTCCTTGATTTTTACTAACATGGAAATCAGCTGGAAGGATGGAGACTACTTCATCACTCATGTTGACCAATGATTTGAATTTATTATTCATGCATGGTGGTAGGGGGCATTCTAGCACAGGCAACACCTCTCCTCGAAAGCAGCCTTAAAACAAAACTCTTTCCTCTCTTCACGATCACATCAGAGTAGGGTTGTTGTTCTTCACACTCACAGTATGAAGTCTTCTGTTCATGGTCTGCCTCCATTTCAGATAAAAAAAAAAATCCCTTTGGTAAGACCACTGCTTCTTTATAATTAATAGCCGATACCCTGTGGGTAAGCAGTGAATATAGGACATGTCGGCTCTTCTTGACAGCTGATTTGCAAGAGTATGATCAGCACTGTTATCAGCCATGCAAAAGGTCAGCACTGTTATCAGCCAATCAAAAGGTCAGCACTGTTATCAGCCAATCAAAAGGTGCAAAATTTGTTGCTGGTACCATGATCAGACAGACAAATCACTAAAATCTCCATCATAATATGTTTGTGTAGCTATAACTCAACAATATGAATGAATCTGTCACTAAGATTCTGTAAATTATAATTGTATCTAGCTGATGGCATGCTAAGAAGGACACATCAATGAATAAGATCTCCTTAACTGTAAAGATCTGGTGAGAGGAATGGATCTATCAATAAAATCTCAGTAATTTTAAAGAGATGAACCCAAAGACCTGGTAATAGGAATGGATTTATCAATAAGATTTCCACAACTGTCAAGAGATGAAGCCACATACCTGGTGAGAGAGATAGATATACAGTCGACTCCGGTTAACTGCACACCCTCGGGCCCGTCACGAGACTGTGCAGTTAACCGGAGTGTGCAGTTAACCAAAGTAAGGTACAGTACAGCTTTAAATCAGCACGGCATGAATATATGTGAAGAATAAATTTAAACAATGATTAGAATCCACTCTTTCAACATTTACTTAAATGTTAATCTTGTTTTCCTTCTTCCGAACACAACTTCATTGATTCAAAAAATGGATCAAGGAATTATAGCGAATTTCAAGAAATTCTATAGATCCGTAGTTATTGGAAAACTGATGTCAGACATTGATGGGTCATCTCCCGCAGAAAAAGTGTTCAGCTCCAATGTCGTCTGCATCCTGTTTTTGCCGTGTTGTCGTTTAAATTGAATTCCGTTGCACATTTTCCATCTTTCCAACCATCTATTTCTTGGTTTGAAATCATTCAGACCCGAACGGTTTAGAGCAATGTTTCCCATACTGTACATGTACTATTATTTTTCCCCACACTGTTGCTCTCTAGTGGGTGCGGATATACATGTATAAGGCATCCTTTACATGTCAATCATTTACAAAGTCGCATTTACCGGCTTATTTGTTGGCTTATTTGAAACGCTACAGCAGTGGACTGGCAATAACTGATCATGACTATATATTGTGCAGTTAACCTGAGTAAAATTGTAATGAATAATGTGCCACGGGCAGAAATTTATTGTGCTATTATCCGGAGTGTGCATTTAAGCGAAGTGCAGTTATCTGAAGTTTGTTCCCATTGAAAAGCATTGGAAAAAACGGAACCGACGTGACTACATGCAATTATCCGGAGTGTGCAGTTAACCGATGTGCAGTTAAGTGGAGTTGACTGTATCAATGAAATCTCCTTAATTGTAAAGAAATGAAGCCACAGACCTGGTGACAGGAATGGATCCATCAATGAAATCTCCTTAATTGTAAAGAAATGAAGCCACAGACCTGGTGACAGGAATGGATCCATCAATGAAATCTCCTCAATTGTAAAGAAATGAAGCCACAGAGCTGGTGACAGGAATGGATCCATCAATGAAATCTCCTTCATTGTAAAGAAATGAAGCCACAAACCTGGTAATAGGAATGGATCTATTAATGAGGTCTCAATAATTGTAAAGAGATGAAACCACAGACCTGGTGAAAGGAACAGATCTTTCAATAAAATCTCCTTAATTGTAAATGTATATAGCTGTAGCAAAATTACTGGCAGAAATTTAAATTTGGATCATCATCACTACCTTCTTACTTTGTCTTGGTCAACTTTTGCAAAACCTTTGCACATACTGTACTCTATAGTAAGTACATTTTGTACAAGCAAATCAAGACTCATGAATGTTTTCCTAGGCCTTGAACTTGTTGGATTTATTATACTTCGACAACAGACTTCACTGAAATGTCAAAATCAAATAAAACACAACAAAAATGTCTTGGATTGATGGGAGGTATCTCGGAAATGTTGAATGGAAACAAAGCATAGAAACTTGCAAAGCTAGTAGTGGGAAAGGGAGGTAATGGAAAGGAGTTATTGCCCTTACATAATATTTTTCATCTTTGAGTAGGTCTGGATTTTGGAGGTAGCAGGCTTATATCTCTAATGTTCATGAGATCAGGGAATGTAAAGAAGAACATTATTTTATATTTGACCTGCAACTGCCCTGACCTCTGACCTTTAGACCTCAGAATATAAAGGCCTGTTTGTTACCTATATGCAAGTCATCCATAAATTTTGGTCATGCACGAGTTCTAGTATGAAAATAGATTTTTTTATAGCAACTTCTACCCCGATCATTGACAATGATGCAGTTGTTACTCTATAGTAAGTCTCTGAAGAGACAAGAATATCTGTCTGAAAACTAAAATCAGACTATTAAGAGCATTAGTCATCTCAATCCTTTGTATTCATGTGAGGCCTGGACCCTGACAGCAGAATTACATCGAAGAATCCAGGCACTTGAAAGAGAGGTAGACAGAAAGAGGTGAACTGACAACATCACAGAATGGACCAGGAAAAGTTTTGCGGAGACACAGGCATTGGCACATGATCAAGACAAGTGGAGGAAACTGGTCAGATGTTCAGCAGCACAGTGCCTCGACGACCACACTATACCATAAGTACAATCCCTCCATAAGCTAAAGTCACGGTACATATGTGTGGTTTTATTGATAACTAATTTTATTTGCTCAACACATCATTTTCTGGCTGGTATAACCAATCAGAAGGCAGCATTGGTACATTTCATGTAAGATTTAAAAATCTGTATTAACATTTGTTACTTGAAGAGTTGAGTCAGGTTTGATGATATAATTGCTTGAATTTTCTCTTGTTTTTTAACAAAAAGTTTTCTTTGCCTACCGCAAGAGCATAAAATTATAATTTCTAACCTGATCATTGCTAAAGTGGCCCCTAACACTGTTAACTTGTTTACATTTTATACCAAATGATAACTGCTGATGTAAGCAACCAGACAGACAGCTGACTGTCCAGTTCTAGCTTCTAAAACAGTCCATTTTCAGTAAACACTGTGTTGTTTGCATCAAATATTTGCAGTACATACTTTTAATATTTCAACAACAAAAAAATTTACAAAATAAAAAGGTGTAATTTATACATACATGTGTATATATATATATATATATATATATATATATATATATATATATATATATATATATATGTATGTATATATACAGTTGAACCCGGTTATCTCGCCGGCCTCGGGGTTTGCCAAAAAGCGTCGAGATAACCGATGATCGAGATAAACGAAAACCAATATGGTGGCAATATATTAACATGTGCTTGAAATTTATTTATATACATGATGTGCGTTATTAAATGAGAATGTAATGCACATGTTTTTGGAAGTTTTTTTACACAACAGCATTGCCGCGATTTGTTTGATGAAGCGATGGGCTTGCTATAAAAATGTACATACATGTTTGCTAACAACAAAAGGCATATCTGCAGCAACTGACGGCAGAGATTTACCAGTATACAATACAAACCACCGTTGATTCTTGATACAAACCTTTATGATATTCTCCAACATTGCAAACACAAAGATCGCTCACAAAATCACAAAAACGTGCGTGATAAAAATTTCGAGAAATTACGAAGTTCGCCATAATCTCCAGTAATGCTCTATTGCTTCCTAAATCCCAAAAGAATGACCACTGAATGCTGTATAAATTTTCTCAACAAGCAAAATAGGATCTCCATTCCCACAATTGAAACTTACACGTGTCAACACCTGACAATATTGGACCCTATATATTATCATAAGTTAACACCCAATATAGGGATTCTTTCACTCCTGTATTTTGAGAAATACATAATTATTGTTTATTTGTTGTTTGCTATTTCTTCTTGCGGAGTTTAAGTCTCTGTAACTGTAACACGTGATTGATGGCAAACGGAAAAGATCAATGAGTAAAATGCACAAATATTATTTACACCGCCTGGATTTATGTTTGGTGACATACTCCTTCTTCAAAATATCAGAGCCAGTTGTAAATTAATTGACGAACTTTGCCTTGATACATACATCATAGAACATCTGTTTTAACTTTTGTATCATATCTCAGCCAACAAAACAGAAGGATTAGCCATTCCATTAATTTTATCTGTTCTATTCGTGTCTTCAGAAGTCGGTCAGTTGTAGGTATAGTACGGTAGCATGATTGACTATCACAACATACAGTACTCGGCCCAGATGTCAGCATAAGCAGATTATGATGTAACAATGCACAGCTAAGATGGGGTTGTCGATACAAACAAAGGATCATTTGTGGCATCGATAACTAACATTTTCAAAAGCCGGCGATTGGTCATGGGGATCGAGATAACCAACGTTAAGTGGAAAATTTGGCCCTCTTTTGTGCTCGAGATATTAGGGTTCGGCGACATAAAAGAATCGACATAACCGATGAGAAAATGCTATGACAAAGAGAGAATTTGGCGGTTCCACTTCAAAAACGTTGACTTAATAGGGTTGGCGAGTTGACTTAATAGGGTTGGCGAGTTAACCGAGGTCGAGATAAGTGGGTTCAACTGTATATATATATATATATATATATATATATATATATATATATATATATATATATATATATATATATATATATATAGTGAGATTATAATGTAGAGACTAACAGTAATACATATAACTACATATTATATATATATATAAAATTTATGAATAAATAGAGATAAACAGTTTTATTTATATATATATATTACATTAATGAAGGTCGTAAAGTGCTTTGGAATTTAGACCTTTTGGATATACTGTATTAAGACGGTGAATCCAGTATGTTTCTTTTAGCAAACGTTCCATTTCTGATTCAGCTATAACAATAGGTTGAAAGGAAAAATCTTGCACAGTATGAGAACTATTGTTAAAGTGTACGGCAACATGAGATGAAAAAGATTTATGGATATAATTTTTTATGTCAGATCTATGTTGGTTCATACGTTTAGATATTTGTTGACTAGTTTGTCCAATATATTGGACGTCACATTTTTTGCATGTGATCAAATAAATAACGTTTGATGTTGCACAATTAGTATTGTTTGATGTTGCACAATTAGAAGCAATCATAGCAAATTCAGTTTGATAAAGCATTAAAGCGAAACCGGTCATAACATTAATACGTGTTGGCGTTGTTTATTTTATATTTTTATATATATATATATATATATATATATATATATATATATATATATATATATATATATATATATATATATATATATATATATATATACACATACACACACACACACACATGTGTAATCCAAGGGATGTAACTCCCAAAGTTATGGAAATTGATGGAATTTTTCAAACCTTATTAAACACAGCGAACTAAATCACACCTTTCAATATCTTTAAAAAACTGACTCATTGATGCAAATATAAATAGAACATATTAGAAAAGAAACTACTATTTGGATTGAATGTGAACAAGATGACAGTGATAGAGACCCCTCGTCAAGATATGGGTTAGAAATTATAAATTGATGACTGATGAAGAAGATTATCTAATCTATATTTCTTCTATTATCTGTATTTTTCCAGATACTTTCAATTATCTTTTTCCAGGTGAACAAATAAAATTACAGATACAAACATTAAGTTCAGCTGATTCAATCTTCCATACAATAAAACTTAGCAAATTTTCATAAGAACAAAAAGTTGGAAAACAAGATTATTATAGGATAAAAAAATCATGGTTGGGTATTTTTTTTATCAAGGTGTAAATATTTACCTAATCATTCACAAAGTAAATAAGGACTTTATGTTTGCATAGTGTGTGATCAGGTGACAATTTATATAAATACCCAACCTTGATCACTGAATCCCTAAACTTTCAAATTTTCTTGTTTTTGTTGTAAAACCAGCAGGTTTCATCGACAAATCAAACAATTTTGGTAGTTCATAGTTTTCTTTCAATGATTTCTTCACACTGCACCAGAATACCTAGATGCATCTTTACAAAGGTCACTGCAGAAATGTCAGTAAATTCATAACAATTGGAATTATAAAAAATGAATTTGATTTTTAGTGATTCAGGTTCTACAAAGAATTAAGGGGTTGTGTGTGAAGAAATCACAGATATTTCATGTATCTAGCGAGACCACTTCAGGCCAATGTCAGGGGAGACAACCAATGTAAATTTTGTGGAATCTAGACAGCACATCTGGAATATATGGCATGTCTGTTACAAGCAATATACCATATATACTCACTCATAAGTCGGACCCAACTGCAAGATACATTAATGCTGATCTTCCTTCACATTATGTGCTGATAGATTAGGGTCTATGTTTGTTCCACTGATTACTCCTAGGAAACTGCAAAGACCCAGATCAGCTGGCACATGCGACACAGATCTAGGTCTGTTCAGTCTACAGTTGGAATTGACTTATCAGCAAGCATATGACATCAATAATCAAGTCTGAATAAACAAAGAGCCAATGGCAATAAATGGTGAGCAAATTTCCCAATTTCCAAACAATTTAGCCATAACTATATGTGCATCTTTCTTTTCTCTTCATCTCTGTCACCGTTTCTACCTAGGTACAGTCCAATCAACTGGTTTCTTATTATGTATGTACTGTCCTTTCCACTGTGAAACCACATTCAATGGACAAGCATTCTGTGGTATGCTGAATCATTTTTTTTCCCTGACTGTATCCAGATGGAAATCTGGAATTTCATCAATGTAAGGAAGAATGTAGAATTTTCACTAAATACTCCAAATAATGCTACAAACTCCAGAACTGTTGGTATATGTTTATTGTGTGTCATGTAAATCTATCAAGGAACACTTACTTGATATGTTGTTATAGTTTCATCTCGTTCTTTTAATCTATCATCGTACATCAACAAAAGTGGGTTCAGATATCGAATATTCAACTGGAATGAGAAACACATGAATATTCAACTGGAATGAGAAACACATGAATATTCAACTGGAATGAGAAACACACGAATATTCAACTGGAATGAGATAAAGAGTACTTCTGACACAAACTTGACACAGATGTGACACAGACACAAGGATAAAGTATTTAAAAAAATGTGTGGTTCCGGTAATGGTGTAACTAAAATGTAATAAACTTGAGATGGATGTTACTGATTTATTTACGTGATATAAAGTCATAGGGTCATAAAAATATGGTACATCAGGTTACAGGAACTGCATATTTTCTTTGGCCAATGAGTCTTCTTAAGAAGATAAAATTACAAACCAATTTATCCCAGTATCAGAAACATCCAACTGCAGCAAGTAATTACCCAGATCTGCAACTGACCGCTTGGATTTCAGAAGAATGCTGAATGCACTCACTGATTATTAATGGTTGTATTCTTTAAATATTTCTGTCCTTGAAAGAAGTTATTTTGATTGATAGAAAGCTTTTGTGGATGTGATTAAAGTTTCTGAAGTAGATGTAAAATTTTCATGAATGCAAGATGACAGATGTTGAGGTAATAAAGGTTTTGAAATTGTATAAGTACAACAGGCATAGATGACCCACTAGGAGCCTTTGGTGATTTACATAACAGAACAGAAGAAGACAAAAATAATAAGGTTTTCTCAAAGCATCACTATTTCTATTTCCTAAAATGAGCTTAATCAATGCTTTTCTATTTTGAAGTCTATCTGAATAATACGACAGTCAAACCTGTCCTTTGTAGAAACTCATAGGAAAAGGCAAAACTGAACACACATGACCCTGTAAAAAGGTCAACCTATTTTAATTGGTTACTGAAAAAAATACCATGAACTGAATATCATTATACAACAAAATCATAGTTACAAGTATATGCTATTCTATCCCAAATTTATGTCCCACACAAGATTACTGTATCTTGCAAACTTCAAATCCATCCTATAACTTAAATCACCTTGGGCATAATAATACACCCCGATATTAGAACATTTAAACAATAAATCCAATATCTGGATAAGTCAGTTGCAGGAATCGTCAAGACTAAAAGACAGTCAATTTATGAATGAAGCATCTGATAATCAGATCATGTTACTTTCTTTTACTACAGTTATGTTGATTGTCGATAAAATGTATGAAAGACTCTATTTTGGCTAGAATAACAGATCTCGGTGAATATTTCACATCCTTTTTCACATTCATATTGCTTATTATTTTCATCTAAAATTTGTCTACTTCACTTCATGCCAACTGCATCTTAATTGCTATATCATAAATAAGTTTGAAGAAAATAACTATCACTACTTGATAAAACTAATTTAGTTGTAATAAAACTCAATTCCAGTTTACCATTATGGAACGTTTTAAATGACTTTAAGAAAATACTCATAGAACATGTCTGTCAAAAGGAATTAGGCCTCTGTCTCATTAAAAATTTCTTATTTACTTATACACCTGTCTGTCTTCAAACCTTGTCTCTGACAAGAGTGACAGATAATCGAGAAATGAGTAAATATGAACAGGTACATGAGTGTTATTTTAATGCATTAATATCAAATAAGCAAACATGTCATTTTTAACACTTTAATTAGCTGAATAGCAATATAGGCTCAAGCCAAAATTAAAAAAAAAATATTACATGCAATTCCAGCAATGTCTTATAAAAATGAATGGCATGCACACAAATATTTCTGGCAAGCAACAACTGACAAACAATAGAATATCCTTGAATATCATTAGTCTAATGAAAAATAGACATGAGACATTTCTCCATTTTAAAATTTATACTTCTGTTGTTTAAATTAAAAACAAGATGTGATATATATTATACAGCGAAATTATTTAAACTTAGCACTCCATTGGTGAAATGAAAGTATTTTTCCAATTTATATCCATTGTTTTTTGTTTTACTTTTAATTTCTTCAATATTTCAGTTTTGATCACCATTAAGTTCATATCAGTATGGTAATAATTATCTCTTAAATTAATTAAACTTAATTAATCATTTAAAAACATGTTTTTCTACTTTAAAAATGTAGCAATTTAAATTCCACTAAAAATCTACAAAGAAATATTTCAAATTAATATATTAAACTAATGGCATCAGGTAATGTAAAGACCATTATCTATCCAAAAGAAGAGCAAATCCAGTTATTTCCCTTGGTATTATCTTTCAAATAGCTTGTCTCTCATTAACCATAGTTTACCATCCACACAATATTTGTTATTTTTTATATATATAAGTACAGGTATGCTGGTTTTAAACATGTGAAATCTGCAAAAAAACAACCAATCGATATAGTCAACTGGATAAAAACAATTAAATGGAAACTCAACAAATAACTTCTAATTACCAGTTTTTGTAAGCAAATATTAAAAAATACAAGCTCTAATTTTTGAACTAACGAGAGAATGCATTCAATGGGTGATGCTAATTTAATGCAGAGATTTCCATTAACATTTATAGCACTTGACCATTCTACACCAACCCCACCCCACCTTAATAATAGTGTACTATAGACTAAATTATCTAACTCAAATAAAATTCCAAGTAAATATTGTTGTATGTTATTGGTAAGTTTTTTCAGCTCAGACACATCAGATGTCAAACATCATTCTATACTCCCCATTTTGAGCCATAAAAGTTAATATAAATCTTACTCCAAATTCACAAATGCTCAGTTCTAATTCATCAGAATATTTACAAGTGAAATTTTGGATTCAAGTAGATATTCAAGAGATTGGATCTTGTCTGTTGCCAATTCAGCTTGTCATACTGACCTTTCAAATGCTTATGAATGCCTGGTTCAAAATGACTAGTAAACAATTCATGTCACAGAGAGAAGAGAGCTACCAAGCTTGTTAAATACGAAACAAGTTCACTGACTATTGTGCATAATAACATTGGGAAGCTATGCTAGCTCAGTTGGTAAAGCATCAGACTCGAAATCCAAGGGTCACAGGTTCAATACCCACCCATGTCAGCTAAGGGCAACTGCTATGGTTTGCCCTCAGAATATTCACTTAGCTCCCAATTCCTCCCAATATGTGTTAACAATACCATTTAAACCAACAAACCATAAAACATGGATTAAAACTGAATAAACACTACTTGTTCCATAATCTGCCCACAAACCTGTATTTCTATGTTGTAGTTTAGGGTCTAACCTTCCCGATTCATAAAACACTACAAATATTGCCGACAGACTTGTTGAGTAGATCTTATATTCAGCTAAAAGAGTCTTTTAACATTCGGTGCACAATATATTTATAAAATCCAATTTTAACAACGGTCTTTAAAATCAATGTTTAATAACACAACCCTACTGATCATTATGACAGAATTACTGAGATACACATATAATTGGCAGTTGTATCACGAGACCAATCTGATGTAACTTTCATTCATTTAAAAATTTAGTAATGAGACTCCAGCCTTCATAGACTAGTCATATGACTGTCTCATGATGAATGTGACTATTCATATGACTGTCTCATGATGAATGTGACTATTATAGACTAGTCATATGACTGTCTCATGATGAATGTGACTATTATCATGGTTCAACATTGTGCCAAATCATAAAAACTGATTAGAAGCTAGTTTTGCATTGTTAGTTGTTAGTTTAATGTGGAATATTATGTTTTCCCTATGCATATATTATTTTGTATCATCCATTTTAGTGAACAAAGAAACTTTATAAAGCTCCTGATATGTTGTATGGTGTCTGGATCTATATGGCGTAAAAAAAAAAAAAACAAATACAAGGGGGAAAAGGAAGGCTACTAATTTTTGTAAATGGAAGTTTTTAAAAAGTACTGGTAATTTTTACCTTCTATACCTTTATTTTTTTTAAATATCTGCCCACAGTTAGGAATATGTAAGACCTTGATGTTTTTGCAAAACTATCAAAAATGATCCAAAGATACACAATGATTTAGTTCAGATAATGAGGCATTCTTTCATGAAAGCTGTTTCTTTACAAGATTTAATGCTGTCTAAATTTTCAATGAAATAAATAGCTCAAAATTACTTTTCACTGAAAAATATAACTAACTAACATGTAATTCTATCAACAGAGATATTATGATTTCTTTGATAGAATAACTTCCATTTGCAATTAACAATTAGTATTGTGAATAACTATAAGGAAATCAAAGCAATAAATAATGCATTATAAAAACAGTAAAGGAAATAAAACAATAATTTAAATAAAATATGTTGACATTTTTCCTTTCATTAGACAAACTTGAATCTCAATTAGTTATAATAATCTGTGAAAGACAGACTCGAGAATATACATTTTTCACATGACATCTTAAGCTCTCAAAATTATTTAATCCAAAATCACACTTTAGTTGCTTCTCCTTAAGTCACTGATAATTACTTTCCCTGAAATTAATATCCTAACTATTTCCCATAAAATCAGTCATAATAACTTATCTAAAATCAATATAATCATAATTACTTCCCTTGAAACCACTACTGACAATGGGTTATACTTGCATAAAAATGTAGAAAATGGTTCCTAGACAACATTCCTAATTTTGATATGCCTGTGTATCTCGAACAAATTGAATAATAATTATGAATGTGTACCCCATGGCTAATCTAAGATTACAAGCTTTAAATATGTTACAAATGGCTATTTCCATCAATAATAATGTTACTGAATGTTGACCCAAAAGATAGCAAATGCCTCTTTATAGGGCAGACAAATCTGACAGAAAGTGAAATTTGTATATACTTATTATTACACCAACTGGAACAACGCTCAGCCATTTCCATAAAGTCAAGAAATAACCTTGAATATATTTACAGACATACACATTTGACAGATTTAGAGATTTGCCTCTAGTTGTAGAATATGGGAGGGGATCAGGTAAGGGAGTAGGGAAAGGAGAGTAACTCTTTTTTTTTTTATAGAAAGAACAAGTATTATAATGAAAGGAAAATTTGTTCAACATATAAGCTACATGGTCAATTGAGTTCACGTATGTGTGACCAGCAGGAAGGGGTCATTCTTACCAGCCATGAGGGTACAGGCCCTTTAGAGGGCAAGCCTGCAAGCTGTCTTCCCTGAAATTTTCATTAGACATGTAAATACACCATCTCCATATTCTTCATTAGAATAGTTCTTATATATTTTTTGTACAAGTTAGAATAGTTCTTATATATTTTTTGTACAAGTTAGAATAGTTCTTATATATTTTTTGTACAAGTTAGAATAGTTCTTATATATTTTTTGTACAAGTTAGAATAGTTCTTATATATTTTTTGTACAAGTTAGAATAGTTCTTATATAGTTTTTGTACAAGTTAGAATAGTTCTTATATATTTTTTGTACAAGTTAGAATAGTTCTTATATATTTTTTGTACAAGTTAGAATAGTTCTTATATAGTTTTTGTACAAGTTAGAATAGTTCTTATATATTTTTTGTACAAGTTAGAATAGTTCTTATATATTTTTTGTACAAGTTAGAATAGTTCTTATATATTTTTTGTACAAGTTAGAATAGTTCTTATATATTTTTTGTACAAGTTAGAATAGTTCTTATATATTTTTTGTACAAGTTAGAATAGTTCTTATATAGTTTTTGTACAAGTTAGAATAGTTCTTATATATTTTTTGTACAAGTTAGAATAGTTCTTATATATTTTTTGTACAAGTTAGAATAGTTCTTATATATTTTTTGTACAAGTTAGAATAGTTCTTATATATTTTTTGTACAAGTCAGAATAGTTCTTATATATTTTTTGTACAAGTTAGAATAGTTCTTATATATTTTTTGTACAAGTCAGAATAGTTCTTATATATTTTTTGTACAAGTAGTAGTTTCCTGATTAGGGATGAAAACTTAGAAAATTATAAGAATTTGGAATCATTTCTAAAATTTTTAAAACATACCTCAGCAAGTGCTGTTTTCATGTTCAATAATGCTTTAACAAGAGTACTGCCAACAAGACATGATACACCTTTAATCTGACCTTTTCCTACTAATGGCCATCACCTCTGGGATAGGGACATTACTTATAAAGGATAAGATGTGGAACTAGGCAAAATTTCAAAATATCAGTTGGGTTAAAACAAGACACCTGCATAAAAAACATTCTACTATATATTGTTTCATGCTGTGACCTTCACCATGAGGCAATTTATATAACTGTAATGCACAAGATACAGTGTGACCCCACTATAACACAGTAGATGGGAGCCATAGAACCCAACTGTGTTATGAACCGAACCATGTTATAAACAACCATGTACAGTACCAACACATTTGTGGATTTAACAGGTAGTGTGGTGAGAAATAAAAGCGGGTGCAAAAATGCATGCTTCATTGGTACAATTACCATTTTAAATAAATGTATATTAAACGAGAAAAACATTTGCTATGATAACTAAAATTGCATATATAATATATTACTTTATTCAGAGAACCATGCATTGGTACATACATGTGTATAGTTTATAAGCGGGTGCATAAATGCATGCTTCATTGGCATAATTACCATTTTAAATCAATGAATATTAAATAAAATATTTGCCTTGAAAACAGATATTGCATATGTAATATATTACTTTATTCAGAGAACCATGCATTGGTAAATACACATGTATAGTCTATAAATACATGTCTAATCTATAGCATGAATAGAGTATCAACACTGTGTACTCACCTACAAATCTCATAACATACATTGAATTCACAATACAAGTATTTCCATCGAAAATATCTATAGGGGCAAAGGTTCATTAAAATATCTTCAGTTTTTCAAAAGTCCTCACAAGAATACAAATAAAAGAATTACATTTTATGTTTAAGAAATTTTTACAATTACAGTAACCTTAGTGCATGACAAACAGAGTATGAAACTACACTATTATATTGCAATATTAACCTGTTCTTGTGAGACTGGTCTCTGTTGTGCTTGGGAGGTACTGAGCTCCACATTCAGACGGTGAACAGTACTCTTAAGGTATTCGTTTTCCTCCTGAAGGTCACTTATCTTTTTTTTAAGCAGCAGAATTGCAGCAGTGTCACTGTCTGCAATAAGAACAAACTTACGTTTCATGTTAACACCCATAACAGTAACACATTTCAGTCTAATTCAGTGTCTCATTTAAGAATCTTGGTTTGATATAAATACCAAATCCAGATCAGTAACAAGGTTTTAACTTCTGTTCTTATATCAAACTCACTGATGACCAGTTAAATTAATGTTGCCAGACATGTGCCTTTACTCATTATATTAGACGAGTCAAGACCCAGAGGCTGATGCTGGGCCCCAACGGGATTGCCCTGAAATGGCATATAAATAGGCAAATTGCAGGCATGTCCTGGAACCCTTTTGAATAGGTCAATAAACATATGTGCTGTGGTTTTTCCGATGAGAACCATGGGGCTTGAATTAATTGATTTAAGTGACTTAGGTTGATGACCAGATGCAAAGTCTCATCTGCGTTTGAAACCAAGAAAAGGCTGGAGTGAAATATAGGACCTTCTCAGTGCTAAGTCTGCTTTAGTATGTGAGAACTGTGGCTTTCACTGGGTGGAGCTGTGATAGGACAGTTTCCAGAGGTTCAAGTCCTATGGGTGACCCTTGGGTCCATTTGTTGAATTCCAGTACTATCCCTGTATTGATGCTATGTTTCTAGGGAGGGAAAGAAATTGGTCTCCTGGGTGACTTGTTTGAGGACTTTTACAATCTGACCAGTAAACAGAAGGAAAGAAGATAAAGGCCGTGCTCTTAAATTGGCCAAATGATGATCCTTCAGGAAAATGCAGAGAGATTACTGCATCGCATTTCGCCAATTGCAAATTTGTAGCTAAGGTTATGGAATGGGAAAAAGTGTGTCGGGTGGCTCTATTCAATACATGGGCCATTCTTGAGACCAACTCCTATGCACGCCATGGAGTGGGAGAAGATAAGCTTTGTTCGACCTGTTGGAAGATAGCCACAGAAACTAAAGTCCGACATCAAATCCTTGGCAACGATATTGAGTAAAGAGTCTCTTATTGTGGCAGATTTTAGAGAAATTGCGAAGTGACATCTGTTGAAGTGGGAGGAACTAACTATTAATGGCATCGTGCCAAACGAGTATCTTGAGGTGAATGAGGGTTAGACTGGTCCCTGCACATGTCTGCAAAAGTCAGGTTTGATGTATTGGAAGGCAGGTTAATGACTGAGCTCATAATACTAATGTTTTGGCCTTTTGTGATCCCTATTATATGGCCTAGAGCAAGCATAATGAAATATGCTATCTGTGTGGGAAGAATATTATTTGGATCATCAGTTTGGGATGGGTTATGGGATATTTGCTTTATGTAACCTGCCCATATGTCTGTTGAGAGTGAACCTTGCTGGTTAGTAGCTGTCTCTAGCTGTTCTGTAATTGGAATCGTCAAACCACGGGGAGGCAAGGTGGAGGAAGTTTCCAAAACTGATGAGAAACTGATGAGTCTTATGGTGATTTATCTCCCTTGTCTGCCAGAACTTTTCATACTGAGGAAAAGTCAACATGCAGACTGATGATGTCTTTGTCCTGACCTGTGTGTTGTTGTGCTTTCCCATAGTTCTAATCTGTAAAACAGATTAAAATGAACAAAACACTAGATCTTTTAGAATACAATGTCTGTGCAGAGTTGGGTCTTAAAAAGTTGACCCAACAATTGATAAGACTAGAAAAGCTATGAAGCATACACGGTCAGATAAAATATGACTACATTATGTAAGAAGGAGAAGTATAAACCTGTGGGTGATCACATGTGATGTTTGAATACCGTGCAGGTGCAAAGCTATACCAAATGAAGGTTACCTGGAAAAAGTGATTGTAGACGATGTCAATTATGATGCTACCTGTAGGGAAGGTCAGGGTTGGCATGTACATGTAGAATCATTGAAGCATGGGGTTCCAAGGCTACAGATACCATGGCAAATGTATGTACCAGAAATGATGGAATTATACATATATATGGAGTTTCTAAAGGCATAAAGACCTGCACACACATAAATATTGTAGCCTGAACGTAACTTGTGAAGTCACATATGCCACGTATGTCAGTGACAAAGTACTCTTTAAATATCATGGAATACTTATGCAGAAAAACACTCCTCGAGTGCTGCCTGTAGAAACATGCAAAAGCATGATGTGTACACAAATGTCTACATTACACACATAAAAGGGAACTAAGACACAGATATAGATACATATGGTACAATGCAGGTGTGATAATATCCATTATGAGGTAATTATCTATAGGGTGAAAGACCCACAGACCACCTGTACAAGCAAAAAACATTGAAGTTGGTGCATGGATGCTATGAATGCCTTGGAATAGAAACTCGCCAATATGTACTCATTTGTTATGGAATTACACATATATTAGGAGTTATTATAAACACTAGAGACTTGCAAATACAAAATAATAATAATAGTCTGAACTGAAACTGAAACTTAGACAAGTACCTAAATGTGTGATGATAGAAAAGCGTTAGCAATTTATAAAGGCAGAACTTTGTCAGGATAGGAATTTATAAAGGCAGAACTTTGTCAGGATAGGAATTTATAAAGGCAGAACTTTGTCAGGATAGGAATTTATAAAGGCAGAACTTTGTCAGGATAGGAATTTATAAAGGCAGAACTTTGTCAGGATAGGAATTTATAAAGGCAGAACTTTGTCAGGATAGGAATTTATAAAGGCAGAACTTTGTCAGGATAGGAAGAGAAAAAGTTGGAAATATAGTTGCAGTATACTTTCCTAAGAAAAACTCTTCTAACTTCTAATGGTATAACTTACATGTCAATTCTAGCTTTTGCAAGGTCTCTCATGAGGCTTCTTAGAATGAATGGAATTAGTAACTGAAGGGTTCTTAGACTTTGCCAAGAAGTCTTATATCTAAGGGAAGGTCACTCTGCCCAACTGCCACATATGTCAGTAGACAACTTTTAGCTCCCTTTAGATACTATTATCTGGGAGGGAATGATTTCCACGGAAGTAGTAGTTCTCATAGGTATTATGATTGGGTAACATATCAAAAGAAGAACCATTCTATCTTAGTTTCAAAAACAATTTTAGATGAGTCTGCTGAATTCTTTAAACTGCCTTACACCAGCATAAGATAGTCTTTTAGATGAGTCTGCTAATTCTTTACATTGCCTTACACCAGCATAAGATAGTCTTTTAGATGAGTCTGCTGAATTCTTTACACTGCTTTCATCAGTACTTGCCAGCTGAGACACTCAATGTAACAGTTATTTTTCCCTTCACAAAATTCCTATGTGTATTGTTGGCAAATGTATCTAGATTTTGTATTAAACACAAGGTCTTTTTCCATGACTTCTGATGAAGGCCTAATGAAGGATACTGAAGGACACAAGAAACAAAATTGACCCTGAAAAGTTATCCATTATAACTTAAACTTGGTGTACAATCAAACCAAAAAAAATCTGAAATGTTTTTATCTTCTTTTTTTGGGGACATACCTCCTCTATCGTATGTAGATACAACCTCCCTATAAGAGCTGACATCAGTTTCTAGCTGACTAGTTACAGACAGAAGGTGTTCCTTCTCTGCCTCAAGTGTCTGGATTTTCTCCTCTAAATCTGGCCTACTTGTAAAGGAAGTATGTTGTCTGCTGCTGCCAGAGTTTCTGGACATTACTGGCTCTGAAACAGATAAAAGGTAGGAATTTTATAAAATATGTCAATACAAGCGATGTCTGACATTGGATCTCCTATCTTCAGAACCACAAAGATGTCAGAAATTTTCCTTTGGGGTGGTTGTGGTTGTGGCTTAAAAATTAAATATGGACTCAAAATAAATGTGTAGACATCACATCATTTTTCACGTTAACAAAGACATACAACACATGTACTCACAAAATAAAGTTTTTGAGAAAAATAGATTTCTTAGGTAAGACTTACATGATCATAAAACATTAGAAGAACATCTGCAATCTTATAAACATGGCAAAGACAAGCATTACCATCTTAGTTTGTTTTGGAAAATTGTCTTAAAACAGATGGAAGTCAGATGAGAGTGGTCTCCTCTTAGATGGAGGGACCAGGGCCATTTCCTAGAGTGGAATTGCATGTTCTTTCAAGGATGTAACTGTAGGGAGGATTTGGGAGGGTGTGCCCATATTTATGATCAAATAAGTATTACAAAAGAAAATCTTTTACTAAAAATACTGGATTCTTTTGCTTTTTTAAATACCGGCAATCAAAATATATTGAGACAAGAATTTACAAAGTTTTGTAAAAAGCAGGTAGCCCACGGCAAGCTGGCTGAGAAATTGAAGTTGCCTCTGGAAATTTGAGCTTACCAAACATATCATATCCTAAAATAAGTAAAACAATAAGATAAAATGTATATTGTATATTATTGTATTATATTGTATATTGTATTGTATATTGTAAAATGTATGGTATATTTGAAGGAAATCATGTTATATTATTGAAAATTTGGTTTCCTTTGTACATCTGATGGCACCTTAAAACCACATGCTGATAATTAATATTATCCAAAAATATATACATAAATATACATGAAGCTAAATAATATAAGAAAAAGCTACAGAAGAGCAAAAGGTAGATATGTACATGTATATAAACAGGTAAAAGGATGGGTAGAACAGATTTTGAAAAGAGAGAGAGAGAGAGAGAGAGAGAGAGAGAGAGAGAGAGAGAGAGAGAGAGAGAGAGAAGAAGACTGTTTATTTTAGAAGATTTATTTATACTCACAAATCAAGAATTTGTGAACACTTATTTCTTGCATTTACTTAACAATGATAGTATATAGGTCATGTATGCATTCAGAACTAACTTTAGTAATGGATGGGAGTTGTTTAAATTTAATTGCATATATCTAAATATTTATTAACTTTATTTTGATATTATTTTCATGCTTACACATTATCTTCCTTGGGAAGGTCATTATTCACATGAGAAATACTTACAGCAAAATCAATACTGAGTAATTTTGACATGTTTGAATGATGTAAATCTAACCGTGTGATCCAGTATAAACTAGATTTAATGTTGTCCACTGTGATGTTAAAATGAAAACAAATATTACATCCTACTTTGTTCTTGTTATAAGAGACCTTACATTCTCTTTTCTTGTCCAAGTGTAGTATGAGAAACAGTAAAAGACCGTAATGATCAATAATGTCTGGCTGGAAGATTTTTGATGCAATTTATTTTGCAGATCATTCAACATTCTATTTTAGTATGACAGTTTAGAACAACAACTGAATTTATTTTCAGTAAATGTACATGCATGACCTATATGACTTTCACTCTAGTCACTTTCAAACTGATGACATGCATCAAAATTTTTGAAAATCTGACTTTTGAGAATCATATTAGAACTATTAGTTTTGTCTATTCAATTGTTTGCCAAGCAGTAATTATAACGTAGGCAACATACCAAACATATCATAAACACTGCTACATTTTCCTAACAACAATTATGCTCTGAACTAAATCCTCCTGGGAGTTATTCCTTGGAGACAAGTAACTTTTATTTCCAAACAAATACAAGCTTTTTTTTATATTCAGCAATCTGAAAACTGCTTGCGGTTAACTTAGGACTGGAAATTTGACAAATCCCTGATACATACAAGCATTATGATTAAAAATTAGCTTTTAAGTTAAAATATAACTATTTATTTCTTATATGTCAAAACTTAGTTTAAATAGTAAATATTCACATAATCATGTCTGCATGAGAAAATGTGAGACTGATCTAGACAGACAACTTGATGGAAAATAACATGCACAAAACATGAAAAAAACTATAGCCAGGTATGCACAAGATGAATGAGCTACATATAAATGCTAAATAAAGGGGATAACACATAAATTGCAGAATATAAAACATCAGGAACTGATTTGTTTGTTTGTTTTTGTAGGGTTTAATGCCATTTTTCAGCACAAGATAGACTATACATGGTGGCCAGTATTAATGGTGGAGGAAGAATCCAGGAAAAACACAGGAATTAACCAACGAACCATGAGAAGCTAGTGGCAAGCTTTCTCACATACCCACATTAGCTGATTCCAAGAAGGTTGTGGGTGTTGCATCCCCTTATCCTGTATTGGGAGAACAAATAAAAGGTAGAGGGTGTTACATCCCCTTGTCCTATATTGGGAGAACAGATAAAAGGCAGAGGGTGTTACATCCCCATATCCTGTATTGGGAGAACAGATAAAAGGTAGAGGATGTTACATCCCTTTATCCTGTATTGGGAGACCAGATAAAAGAAAGAGGGTGTTACATCCCATTATCCTGTATTGGGAGAACAGATAAAAAGTAGTGGGTGTTACATCCCCTTTTTCCTGTATTTGGAGAACATATAAAAGGTAGAGGATGTTACATCCCATTATCCTGTATTGGGAGAATACATAAAAGGTGGAGGGAGATATATCTCCTTTTTAGACCTGGTTCTCATCTCTTAAAACATTGCAAAGCAGCTTTGAGTCTCATGTGAGACATGTGGTAGAGTTCACACAAGTCAATGTATGTATGCAGTCATGAAAACAAAATGATGCTCTAACAAATCCAGCTTAAGTGGAGTAACACACATTGATATAAAGTTGCTGACCGACCCAATATTGTAGCTTGTTGTGGCACTGATACTAGTCACTAGTCCAATGCAGATGAACTGAGTTCGTTGGGATAAAAAGTTGAATTCATTGGGATGAAAAGTTGAATTCATTGGGATGAAAAGTTGAATTCATTGGGGTAAAAAGTCTCTGAGACAAAAGCTGCAGAATATCACAGCTTAAATGGCGTTGGTCAATTAGCAGTTTTGATTGAATGCTGGGGGCAACTGCCTTAACCAATGAGCTGATTTGTACAAGTAATTAATCCGTTTCTTTTATTCCTTCCTTGTAAGCTGAACAAATAAAGTAATGAATCCAAAATTCTTTGGTGTTAAGAACAATCAGAACCTCCTTTTTCTTACCTCCTTCCTTGTGGCCCCGAGTTGCAGAGTTGTCTAAATTGCTCTCAGTTTATGGATCACTGCCATCTCACCTGTCTGCGTGGGTTCAAGTCTCAGGTTTGGCAAATGTAGGTATGTGAGAAAGCTTGCCAGTAGCTTCTCATGGGTCAGTGGTTTTTTCGGGGGTGGGGTGGGTGGGGGTTGTTTCCAAGGTTCCTACTCCACCATTATTACTGGTCACCATGTATAGCCTATAGTATGCTGAAAAATTGCATTAAACCCAACAAAAACAACGTTCTTCTTCACAGTGAATCCAAAAAGACATTTGGGTTATATGGGATGTGCCAAATACCAATGATTTGTTGAGGATGACACAAAACCAAGATTACCCTCAAACAAGAAGATGAGATTAAAACTTGCCTTTCAACCCTTTGGCCTCCTGAAATAATTGACGACAGTCACATGGTCAGAAAGAACCAGGATTCCCTATCCAGAAAGCATCTCATGCTATGGACAATAGGTATTTGCCAAGACATCCATGTCTAGGATTTTGATGTGCACAGAACACTGCTAAATGGACAAAGATCCTACTCATTTCTTTTGAAAGGAGGATGCCAGATGGTACCCCAACATCCATGCAGTCTGATTTCCAGTAGCTGATTTTGCAGCAGGATGTTGGTTGTTAGACAAGAGAGGTCTTCACATTTACCAATAGAGGCCCTCGTACCGTCTGAAACTTTGATCATAAGGTCTAGTGGCAATGTTTCAGCCACCAATGGGATATTAGGAACATTTACAGGGATATCATAAGTGAGATCAATGATATATTGAGAAGACCCAAGAGGAAAAGAAAATTTCCAAGCTAGAATATTGACTTTCTGAGTAGATAGCATTGTTTAACAGTTTGGATGATAAACCAGACAGCAAAGTTGAACAATGTTCATCTGTGATGAGGGTAGAGTGAAAATCTGTCAGGAAATAGATGAATTATAATTTGATGTAATGGAGAAAAAAAACTAAGGCTCAATCAAACTTGATCCTTTCGGAAAAAAAAAATGAAAGTAGTCATTAAAAATGGGGGGGGGGGAAGAGAAAAGTTAAAATATGTTAATTTCTTAAGGGGATCTCTCAAGACAGGACCTCTTGTGAAAGCATACAGTGACCTTAGTGGAAGTACTAGATGATGAATGAGAAGATTTTTGGTCTCAATCACACCAACACAAGGGGAGATAACCTATCCAACTTCTGTCTCAGCAAGCAAATGACAATTCACCAGATCGTGTTAACATCTTTCTTTTTGCTTAGGAAGGCTGATTTTGTGAGGTCAATGATATTTTCTAACATTATTATAATGTATTTTGAAAAAAAAATATCAGATTTGCTTGATAACCATTTCTGACTATTTTGCATCATAGTCTGAACTCTGGTTCATATACTACACTGCAGATAAATATTTTTTATCATAATATGATAACTTAAAATCTAAACAATAAAAGATTCTTGTCTAAGTATAATGGACATCAAACTCTGAACCACCTAGACTTAGTCTGTTCCACATTTCAGAAAGAGTTTAAACAGTGAATCATACAATGGAAGATCTGTCTGTAATTCTTGCCACAGATTAGACACGAAACAGAAATGAATATATAGTAATGGAACACATACACCTGTGGCTCTAAATGGTAATCTGTGTTTTATTTCTATACAGTGCACCTGTTACTTGCTTTGATTTTGAGCAACTTTTTGATAGTTTTAATGTTCAAACAATGTATCATTATTATCAGTATAATGTTGCATGAATCGGCTGAAAAGTAAAAAAAGTTTCTAAAAATGTGTAAAAGCCAATCAATATATAATTTATTATAGACCTTTCCTGAAAGGTTTTGGAAAGATGTTGTATTAGAGTGCAGGACTCTAAATAGCTTCAATAAACACACAGGCCAGCCGGAGTCAGACGCTTTATTGTGTTTTTGGGAAACACTTAGGTTCCATTTCTCTGGTATGATATAGCAAAATAAAGTACTGAAAATACCATTAAAATCAGCATCCAAACACCCTTCAAGGACTTACCTTGAGCATCTCTTTCCACATTTTCAATCCCTTCCGAAACTTCAGTTGGCTGTGGCACATCAGACCCCTTTATTGCGATAGGAGTACTAGAAGCCAGTGGAACTGTACCAGAAATGTGCAAGACACATAGGGAAATCAAATAAAAGCACAAATCAGGGTTATCAATGGAATTAAAAATAGGTGACGAGCTATGTTGGCACTAGCGCCTGGCAAATTCACCAAAGGTGATAAAATGTTCAAAATAGTAACAGATTGCAATATATACAAAATGTTTTGGGAGTTGTTTTGCTATGCTGTATTGAGTCAAACATATATGCTTGAAGAAATCTTTTACTGGTCCAGATGGTATCAGCATAATTTCCAAGACTGCTGAATTGCATAATGTTCTATTGTGCAGCCCTTTCTGGTGCACTAGATAGTCAACAGGAAATATCTGGCATCTGGGAATTCTAGCACCAATCTAGGAAAAGAAAGGGCCTTCACAAAATATCAGTTTTATCAAATTGTCATACCTTTTTCTGATGTAAATCATTTCTAAAAACTACAATCAGCATAAAATGATTAAAAAGAACTTTTTTGTGATTTCAAAAGTTTACACATCTGAATTGAAGATCATAAAATAATGGCATTTGAGTCTGACCTTGTGCTTTACCATCAACCAATCAAACATTGTTATAAACGTAAAGTCTCCTGTGATTGACTAATTGTGTTTCATTTTTAATTTTCAAAGTATAGCTATTCCATGTATAACTGACTAATTGTACTAAAGAGAAGCACAAACAAATGCACATAAACTATCAGATAAAACATGGCACATACTCTGTAAACTATGCCAGTCACTACAACACATGGCACATACTCTGTAAACTATGCCAGTCACTACAACACTAGGCACATACTCTGTAAACTATGCCAGTCACTATAACACATGGCACATACTCTGTATACTATGCCAGTCACTACAACACATGGCACATACTCTGTAAACTATGCCAGTCACTACAATACATGGCACATACTCTGTAAACTATGCCAGTCACTACAACACATGGCACATACTCTGTAAACTATGCCAGTCAGTACAACACACACATGCACATTTTACAATTTTATATTTCATTGTGAAACATACAGTATATTCCCTAATAAAAACCTCCACTCTAATTAACACCCTTCCCTTTTTGTAAGAACCAAAAACGTACCAAGAATCATCGCCATTCTGTAATCTCACTTTCACAATGTATTATATATTAATAATGTTAATAACCTGATCCTTTTAACTCAAGTGGCAGATAGACGCAAGATGTACATGCGGTCATTATTACATTACATCGAAGAACAACTTTAGCTTTCATTATTGTGTTCAAATAAAAGTCCCCACACCATTTGAAAAATGTAACACCCCTGGAGTATTAATTAGGGAATATATGGTATAAAGTCAATTTCTGAAACACATCAAGAAAGATTTTTTTGCTTAAACAAACCACACAACATGCAAGCAATTGTTTGGCATGCATTGTAAATTGTACACAAAGAATTGGATAGTTCTGCTGAGACTAAATATTTAGTCACCCCACCATGATTCAGTCTTACTAAAAGTTAAAATAACTATTACTAGTCTAAACAATTGATTTTCTGTATATATCTGCAGAGAAAAATCCTCATTACCTCCCCCCCCCCCCCGAATATCCAGGCCTTATAAATGCGAAGAAAAATGATAGAAAATTGTGTTCTTGGTATGTATAATGGACTTCATTCAGAACACTGAATTCGTTGGGAATACTCTTTACTTTTTGACTTGTGATATAACTTGAAAGACCTTTTTATAAAAAAGAAAATTGCTTGTATTTATGGAAAATAATTTTTTTTTGAATTTTACAAAACTTGTTGGTTTTGACTCTTTTTCTATTACATGGTCTATGACAAGTGGTTTTCTACCTGAGGTGGATAGGACAACAGTAACAAAATGCCAAAATTTAACTTGAACAATTTTAAATTTGTTTATGTTATTAACACCAACGAAATCTTGCTTCATCCTGACAAATGTAGAACATTTGATTATCCCTCATTGATATACAATCTCCAAACATTTCTTTGTGGAGAAAAGTGATACTCATATCTATTTTGAGTTTGAAGCTACTGTACTAAGCATATATTCTTCAAAAAAAAAAACAGCCTATTTTTAAAATTATTTTTGCATGAAATAGAAATCAATGAACAAAATACTCTAAAACAGTTTAAACTGTATAATGAATGACACACTGACAAAGTCCTGAAACTGATCAAAATTTATTTTCCATAGAGATGTGGAGCAGAAACTGGATCTATTTAATATAGTGCTTGATAGATTCAAGAAGAACCAGGCTGCATAGAATGACAAAGCATAAATAACAATGTTGTCTTCTTGTACACTGGATTTTCCTCTGCCGAAAGATTAATTTGACAAAATCGATAAATCTACTGAAAAACATTCATAAAATGAAAAAAGAAAATTCGGATCATAGACACAAATATGTACGGTCCATACAATGAATGGGATTTCCAATGAAGAGCAAGCTTTTATCTTACCTTTCGGACCTGTTTCATATTCTACTGGAAAATGCAGAGACCTTGCGACATTCTGTCTCTCAGCTTCTAATTTGGAAAACTGTCAATGAAACAGAAATTTCAAATATTTCCACATATTGCAGATACTCTTGCCAATATGGTGTAATTGAAGAACAAAATTCGAACCAAGGCTGTTCAATTGTGGCAGAAAATGGTGAAGATGAAAACTGACCTAGGTCTTCTTAATATAAACTTCATACCAAAAGTTAGTTTACATCCAATAAGTTGTTCGAAAATTCCTGAGTAGAGGGCTATTAATCCTTTAAGTAAAAACTGAACTGGACTAGGTCTTCTTAATGTAAATCTTTACACCAGATCTGGTTTTAACCCATGAAGTTCTTCAAAAGTTATTAAATGGAAATTGAAAAACAAAGTTCTCAGTCAAACAGGGGCCATAACTCCACAAAAAAGTTTTGATTTAGCTATAATACAACTGTAACCAAAACTGACCAAGATCCTAATAAAAAGATTCATTTCAAATTTGGTTTTCAATCTATGAAATCTTTCAAAGGTCAAAACAAGTCAAACAGGGGCCATAACTCCACAAAGACTGGATTTGGTTATAATACAACTGCAACCAAAACTAACCAAACTCTTAATATAAAGATAAGTACCAAATTTGGTTTAAATCTATGAAACCTTTCAAAAATCAAAACAAGTCAAACTGGGGCCATAACAATTTTGCTAGAAAAGTATGAAAAACGAATCTTACTTAGTTTTAAAAGTGAAACCTCAAGCAAAATTTGGTGTCAATTGATGGAGTGTTTCAAAATATTACTGAGCAGAAACAAATTTTGTAACAGATGCAACTGTACAGATGGACATGGGTAACAATATATGCCACCCCCAAGATATGGTTGGGACATGAAAAATGTTCCAATCTCTTTTTCAGAAACATTAAAAAAATACTAAGAAACATGCATGCAGTTTGAATAACTGTTGTTGTGCAAATATATTAAAATAATCCATTACTGATCAAGTGTTGTAAGTGAAATGGAAACATTACCTGGCGTAAGTAAAATTATTAATAACTTTTAATAGTGTACATGTGTATTGATTGCAATTTTGTCACTATAAAATAAACTTCACTGGTCAAGTAATACTGTATGGAGCAAAAATTGATGTTTGAGACATGAAAAGTTTAAAAACTTGTATTTACTACCTTATAAGTTGAGTCCAACTGCAAACAACAATAGACCCCCATCTGCCATTACAGAATGCATCAGCAGAGCTGGACCTATGGTGTTTGTTCTACTGATTGCTTCAAGCAAATTTCACAGACTCAGATCTGCTGTCATATTTTGCAAAGGCAGATTTGAGTCTGTGCAGTTTGCGACTGGATTAACTTATAAGCAAGTACATATGGTATATCTTCCTCAACAAAGATGCAGTCTGTCCTAAAAAATAAATATCAAATTCTGTTGAGTGGTTTTGGAAAAGAAGTATTTTAATGGTTTTTCTATTATTTTCATCTTATGAGGCTATAGTTCTAAGCAAAGCATATGAGACGAATCCATTAAAAAACTTTTTTTTTTAGTATGTGCAGCATGGCAGATGAGCCGTTTTGGTAAAAGTTTTAAAAAATGTACATGCCAAAGATAATTTCAGTCAAGTTAAATTCTTTTCAACAGTTTTTGGAAAAGTCATTTAAAGGTTTTTCTATTGTGCATAATAGTAGCTATGTCTGATGGAGGATTGGTAGCAACATTGTATAATTAAAATGTCCTCATGCATTCTGTTACAATGTAAGTTCTGTTGAGCAGTTTTAGAGAAGTGGACAGCCATCAGTGAAAAAAACCTGGAAACATTTAAGGTTCTCATGCCATCATGCTTTGTGTGAATGTGATTAAATTCTATGCAGCGTTTTTATGTGTGAAGATGTCACACAAAAATTGTGTCCATATTTTGTAACAGTGGCCATATTTGATGGCAAATCTGCATCTATTGTACAATCATGAATGTCCTCTATACCAGGTTGCTTTCAATCAAATGTGGTAAAATTAAGCAGGTTTTGAGAAGTGCTTTAATGGTTTTCTCTTTTTTTTCCCAATAGTAGCTAAATTTGCAAGTAGCATCTTTTAAACAAATCTGAAATTTCAGAGGTTTTCAACAAGCCATGATACCTTATGTTCAGAGTTCTATTCAAAAGTTTAGGAGAAATCATTTTTTTTAAAATGCTGTTGTTTTGGTAATCTTTGAAGACAATTTAGCATTATATATATATATATATATATATATATATATATATATATATATATATATATATATATATATATATATATATATATATATATATATATATATATATATATAATTGTCCTCATACAAGGATGACTTTATATTATCAAATTCTGTTCAGTGGTTTTGGAAGAGTGATTTAAATGTTTTCCCATTTTTATTGAAGGTGGCCATATTTAATGATGAATTAGAATCAGTTGTAAAGATTTGAAAGCCCTCATTGCCAAGATGCTTTCTGTTCAAATTGGTTTAATTCTGCTGCATGGTTTTTAGCAATGTCAAACTTAATTGTGTGTGGGTGTGTGATTTTTTTTTTTTTACAAAGCTTTAACAATTTTTCAGTCATATTGCTATGATGTCATGTATGGCAGTTGATAGTGATGTCTAGCTCTGGCACACCATGCTGCAGACATACAGCATCATATCCACCCAGTCACATTATCCTGACACCAGGCCAACCAGTCCTAACACTAACCTCTTAATGCTAAGCACCAAGCGCTGCAGCTGCTAATACCATTTTTATAAGTCTTGGTATGACTTGGCTGGGATTCAACCCCACAACTTTCCGTATCCGAGGCAGACACTCTAATCGCTTAGGTCATCAAAGTGGTCCAAATTTAATTGCATACTGACATCATTTGTATAAACCTGAATGGTCTTCATGCTTTCAATAAAGTTAAGTCAAATTCTATTCAGAAATTTTTAAGAAGTTGTTTAAAAGATCTTTAATTTAGTAAGGTTAATTAGTATCATTTGAATCAACTTAAAAGGTCCTACTGCACAAATGTTTCTTTCTCAAATTTGATCAAATTCTCCTCCATAGTTCTTGAGAATGAAGTCATTGAAAGAGTTTGTACTATTTATAGTAACATCAATCATATTTGATGGCATATTGGCATTTTTTAAATATAAATTTGGAAGAACTTATTGCCAGGATTATATGTGCCAAATATAGAAAAAAAATGGTCCATAGGGTTTTGAGAAGAAGTTCAAAATAGAGTATTGGACAGATGAACCACAAAAAAGAATATCTGACAGATGCACCACAAAAAAAGAATATCTGACAGATGCACCACAAAATAGAATATCTGACAGATGCACCACAAAAAAAGAATATCTGACAGATGCACCACAAAAAAGAATATCTGACAGATGCACCATGCATGACAATAAGTATATGGGTGAGGATCATACAATAAGCTCACTTATATTAGTAAGAACTACCTTTATTTCTTCCTTAATTCCCTTTTTTTCAGACCCTTCCCCCCACTGTCAGTACCAGAATAGACTTTTGAACAAATGGATGAACCATTTCCAATACAATATATCAATAATGACAAAGGCTCAATGATCGTTTGAAAAACTGGTATATTTATCATGGATATGGGGGGGGGGACTACATTGATCTGTATGATCACAGAATCCCAGAGAATTGGCATCCATATAATGAATGGTTTATTGTACCAAAATTTCACACACTACTCAACCAGATGCTGCTGCTGTACAAGTTAAATTCTTTCTACAAATGGCAAACAGATGTTAAAGTTACATAAATTAAAATATTTGTATATTCAGCACAGAGCAATGAGCACCAGGAAAATGTATACATATAACTTTTGGAAGAAAAATGAAGGAAAAACAAGGCATCAAATGTTGAAAGAGATAACATACAGTATTTTCTTGTATGTCCTCATCATTGGACATTTGCTGGACAGCCCTCATTGCTTCCCTAACTTCATGCTCTGTCCTCTGAAGACTCGATGGAGTTGCTGAGCCTTTAGACTGAAAATGAAAAATCTCAAAATATACAATGCCAATGTACATATAAAGTATTGATACATATGTATGGTAATTTTTGGGGTACTGTATATACTCGATCCACAGATCTTGATCTGCTGGCTCATTATGCAATGGCAGATCTGAGTCTGTGCAGTTTAAAGTTGGATTCAACATAAAAGCAGGAATATTTGATACCCTCTAATTTTTCATACAACACCAATCTATAAATATCATTTTTAGCTTGTCATCTAACTTTTGACACAAAACAACTTTTTCTTTCTTTTCAAATATTTCCAAATTTAGGTGCCTAAGGATAGATACCTTAATTATTTTTCTTTACCTAAATAAAAACTGATAAATAATGTATGGAAAATTACAGACTTAGTATGTGCAAAAAAGACAAACATTTTTCACATTCATCCCTATTGCTTAGTCATTGATACATCTGTTTTTTTGGGATTTGCTTTGTTTTAATGGCACTTTGAAAACATTTTTTGGCTATTATACCAGGTTAAGGAGATTGAAGCTAAGTGCCTTTCTTAAGAACACTTGAAGGCAGTTGACCCAGTCTGGCCTGTATGTTCCAAATGATTTTAATATACCTCTTATAATGCGAGTCCACACATTCATATAATATTAGCTAACTGTTTAAAGTAAAATGTAACTTTTGTATTTGATCTATTAAGTATTTATGCTAATATAAATGCCCAACCATTTTTTAATTTTGAACTATTTATTATTAAAAAAATTCATGTTATTCAAAAATGCTGGTGAAAAATTAGTTTTATTCATCAATTTCTTCAAGTATCCCAATGTAAATTTTTCATGCAGTGCATTTTTGCATATAAACATCTATGCTATAGGATGCAGCTTGACTGTATCCATACTGCAGCTAACCTCATTAAAGTAACAGACCTAGGCCAAATATAGAGAATTTTAACCTACTGACTAACAAGTCACCCTATTTCAAAAATTTAATATAAGCCTTTTTGAAAACTCAAGTAAACTGGAGGTACTTGTACTTGTTCACAACATGTATTTGCTATCATATGTGCAGGTGTTTTCATCTGAACTGTTGTGTTCTGCAAACATTCAGGACAGAATTACTTGAAAAGACCGAATCAACTGAATATCTAAATTCAGGCAAGCTTAGTGACTGATGGGCCAGATCCAAAACACATCCTGGTTTTATATGCTCATAGGATGTGACTTTGAAAACTACTTCTCCAGGCTGTGTCCTGGAGAAAGTTGCAGATACCCGTCTTAAATGGAATATTAATTATTATGTTGACCTGTTATCAAGACTTAATGAAATATTAATTATTATGTTGACCCATTGTCAACTCTTAAATGGAATAATGATTATTATGCTGACCCACTGTCAACTCTTAAATGGAATAATGATTATTATGCTGACCCACTGTCTACTCTTAAATGGAATACTGATTATTATGCTGACCCACTGTCAGCTCTTAAATGGAATACTGATTATTATGCTGATTCATTGTCAACTCTTAAATGGAATACTGATTATTATGCTGATTCATTGTCAACTCTTAAATGGAATACTAATTATTATGCTGACCCACTGTCAAATCTTAATGGAATACTGATTATTATGCTGATTCATTGTCAACTCTTAAATGGAATACTGATTATTATGCTGACCCACTGTCAACTCTTAAATGGAATACTGATTATTTTGCTGACCCACTGTCAACTCTTAAATGGAATACTGATTATTATGCTGATTCATTGTCAACTCTTAAATGGAATACTGATTATTATGCTGATTCATTGTCAACTCTTAAATGGAATACTGATTATTATGCTGATTCATTGTCAACTCTTAAATGGAATACTGATTATTATGCTGACCCACTGTCAACTCTTAAATGGAATACTGATTATTATGCTGATTCACTGTCAACTCTTAAATGGAATACTGATTATTATGCTGACCCACTGTCAAATCTTAATGGAATACTGATTATTATGCTGATTCATTGTCAACTCTTAAATGGAATACTGATTATTATGCTGACCCTCTGTCAACTCTTAAATGGAATACTGATTATTATGCTGATTCACTGTCAACTCTTAAATGGAATACTGATTATTATGCTGATTCATTGTCAACTCTTAAATGGAATACTGATTATTATGCTGACCCACTGTCAAATCTTAATGGAATACTGATAATTATGCAGATTCATTGTCAACTCTTAAATGGAATACTGATTATTATGCTGATTCACTGTCAACTCTTAAATGGAATACTGATTATTATGCTGATTCATTGTCAACTCTTAAATGGAATACTGATTATTATGCTGACCCACTGTCAACTCTTAAATGGAATACTGATTATTATGCTGATTCATTGTCAACTCTTAAATGGAATACTGATTATTATGCTGACCCACTGTCAACTCTTAAATGGAATACTGATTATTATGCTGATTCATTGTCAACTCTTAAATAGAATACTGATTATTATGCTGATTCATTGTCAGCTCTTAAATGGAATACTGATTATTATGCTGATTCATTGTCAACTCTTAAATGGAATACTGATTATTATGCTGACCCACTGTCAACTCTTAAATGGAATACTGATTATTATGCTGATTCATTGTCAACTCTTAAATGGAATACTGATTATTAAGCTGATTCATTGTCAACTCTTAAATGGAATACTGATTATTATGCTGACCCACTGTCAACTCTTAAATGGAATACTGATTATTATGCTGATTCATTGTCAACTCTTAAATGGAATACTGATTATTATGCTGATTCATTGTCAACTCTTAAATGGAATACTGATTATTATGCTGATTCATTGTCAACTCTTAAATAGAATACTGATTATTATGCTGACCCACTGTCAACTCTTAAATGGAATACTGATTATTATGCTGATTCATTGTCAACTCTTAAATGGAATACTGATTATTATGCTGACCCACTGTCAACTCTTAAATGGAATACTGATTATTATGCTGACCCACTGTCAAATCTTAATGGAATACTGGCTGTTATGCTGATCTCCTCTCAAATCTCAAATGGAATACTGACTATTATGATGACTGACTGGCAACTCTTAAATGGAATACTGACCATTGTGATGACTGACTGGCAACTCTTAAATGGAATACTAATCATTGTGATGACTGACTGGCAACTCTTAAATGGAATACTGACCATTGTGATGATTGACTGGCAACTCTTAAATGGAATACTGACTGTTATGCTGACCCCCTCTCAACTATCAAATGGAATACTGACTGTTATGCTGATTTATTGTCAAATCTTAGATGGAATAATGATTATTATGTTGGGTCACAATGCATATGGATTTTTACAGACTTTTGCATATCTGAATTGGTGACAGCGATTCTCTAAATCATCAATGGCAATTAAACTTCCATCATGGCAATTCATGGCGATAATATGAGGCCCAAGTGGGCCTCATATTACTCACCTGGGTAACTTACATGTCTTAGCTTGTGAATATAAAATTCATACATGCATTAAAACTGTTTAAATAAAGATGAGTTTGTGGCACTTAGTTGCTACAAGGTTGATACAAGTTGGAATCTTTCTTCTTTGTTTTAATGACCATATGTATAAGGTTAAAGCATGACAGAATCTTTTTACTTCATGTTTGAAGTTGTTTTCTAATATGCTTACATTTATTTATGGACTGAAATAAAATAATTTGATGCTGTGGGGTTTACCACCTTTTTGAGACCAATGAAATCAGTACATTTGGTGGAGGGAGAACTGTGGGAAAAATCACAGACCCACAGGAAGGCACTAGAGAGCTTTCTCACATGCCTTTATTTGTCAACTCACACAGACAGAGGTGAGATGTTTGAGTGATCTGCAAAGCAGAGCGCCTTTGACCGGTAGGCTACTCAGAAACCATTCTCATTAACTTCCTTGTTGTTTGACATGTTGTTGTTGTTGTAGGGTTTAATGCCATTTTTCAGCACAGGATAGGTTATAGCTAATAATCCACATATGCTGACACCTGGCCAGAGTACTGTAAAAGCTGTAATACACTAAATTGGTCATGTTACCAGACTAGCTACAACTGACCAACCTTTGAAGGCAGGAACAGAAATGGTTACAAACAACCAAATGAATCTAATTTTTTTTTATATGTCCAGAGAAAATAGTTTTGCTGACACTCCAAAGAAAACTGATGACCACTGAAGCACTGAATGTTCTGTATAAATACTAAACAAATTTCTATCTCAATCGATGTTCAACAATTTTTTATGCAGCCACTGAAATAACAAACAAACGTTTGTTTGGTCCTCAATAAATGACCTTTAGCAGTGACTTCAATAACATATGCTCCCTTCATCAAAGCAATCCAGTCACAAATCTTCAATAAAATCAAAGAACTTTTCATGAAAGGAAGTCAGAAGCAAACTTGAATAAAAGACAAGAATCTGATGAATTGCTGTATTTTCCAAAGTAACTGGAACACATTTATCATTTGGTGAAAATTTCCTTTTTGCAGAAAAAGAGTTTATGCTTACAATCACTACTAAAGGGGACATAAAACTAAAATTAAATTCCAAATCTTTTCAAACCATAGTTATCTGACCATCAAGTTAACTGAAGGTACTTGCTTATTTCATAATACAATGAAAGAAACTGAAGACTTGTATTGTTATCAATTATTCCTCTTTTTGTTTAATCATGAGCAATTTAATTAAGAAAAAATATATATATATATCCATGAATTAAGTATATTTAGCATATGCACCCATATTGTAGTGTGTATCACTTATGTCAGATAACACATGACACATTGGTCGCTGATGTGAATATAGAGAAACAAATCGTATTCATTGTACTCAAAAGTTCGACTACTATATATATATATATATATATATATATATATATATATATATATATATATATGAGAGAGAGAGAGAGAGAGAGAGAGAGAGAGAGAGAGAGAGAGAGAGAGATATTGTATTATATCCAGGTTAACTACATGGTAGTATCTCACAAATAAAATTCATGATTGGAAAATACAACTGTGACTGCATTTCTTCACTGGCATCAATTATAAAAATTAAAGCAAGTTGATGATGCTATATATATGTCTGGTTATAAAATGGTTCAGAACATAATGTGGTCAGGTTCTATGTACATCTAAGATCGTGTTGTATTTGGGTCACACTTTACTTGGAACAGGTCACTGAAAGGACTGATGCTCTACTAGTCAAAAAATCTTCTAGGAGTCCAAGATAAAACCAATTCTTAATTGTTGAATGTTGAAACCATCTGTAATATTCTTGAGCAATAACAACAGCTACTGTAGTGGCCATACTGTTGTAAAATTGGTGCCATTTATATTAGGGACCAACCAAAAACATCATTAGAAGTTGTATGGTGCATAGGACCATCCAACTAGCAGGATTAGATGGCACCATAATTAGTCTTTTGGTGAAAACTCCATGGTAATATTTCCATCCATCTGAGTAGTGATAACAAGATTTTCAAGATGGTTGCCATGGTGATCGATAATGGACGTCAGATTGGCACAGTTTTCATCTAGAATCAACTGGACATCATAAGAAAGTTTCTGGTCAAAACCATTTACTTTATATGACAATTCATTCAGGAGTAGTGATAACATGATTTTCAAGCTCCTGTTACTGTGGTGGCCATAAAAGATTTACATATGATGCCATTTTCTTTTATACCAAACAGACTTTGGGACAAATGTGTGTATCAAGGTTTATGGCATATTGTCTAAGTAGTTTATGAGAAACGGCAATAACAACCCAGTACTAATGGATGGATGGATAATAGATGGAAGATGGTCAACAGGACATCAGTAAGATGTATTGGTGGATCAGAAGTAGAGATAGAAGTATAGTCTTTGTAACACCTGTAGCCACAAATTTGTTAATGTGAAGTAAAGTCTGTGTTTCACATGTAGCAACAATGCATTACCAAATTTGTTAATGTGAAATATAGTCTATGTAACACCTGTAGCCACAAATTTGTTAATGTGAAGTATAGTCTGTGTAACACCTGAGCCACAAATTTGTTAATGTGAAGTATAGTCTGTGTAACACCTGTAGCCACAAATTTGTTAATGTGAAGTATAGCCTGTGTAACACCTGTAGTCACAAATTTGTTAATGTGAAGTATAGTCTGTGTAACACCTGTAGCCACAAATTTGTTAATGTGAAGTATAGTCTGTGTTTCACATGTTGCAACAAATTTGTTAATGTGAAGTATAGTCTGTGTAACACCTGTAGCCACAAATTTGTTAATGTGAAGTGCAAGTGCCCAAAGCTGGATGGACTAGAGGATTCACTTCTGGAACTAGAAGTTATGGGATCAAATGTTACAGTAGAAGATAACCGTCATTTTTCAAAGATGTTATTGAGAGTCATTTGACTTTACAGTACAGAAGATGAAATGAATGATAACAAAAACCTTTTTCAGTTATATACCCTAATCATTACTCCTGTGACATTTATTCCTTACCTTCCGCCCTTTTTTCATGGGGGTTGTATATAAAGCTGATGAATCATGTGGGACTATCTGAGACTCTACACCCGAGAAACTCTGACCTGTAGAAGAATAAAGGACTGCATAAGTATATACTAGATGTACTTTCAGTCACAGACATTCCTATCCCTACCATACAGAAAATAAGTTCAGACATGAGTGATCTTGACCAAAAACATGTTCCCATTTCTAATTAGAGTTTATGTCCACATTGTATTATCATTACATGTCAACAACTTGGAATCTTTATAAAATGTTTACTTTTAATTGGCACAATACTGAGCTGACATACAATTATGATCTACCTATGAAACCAAGCTGAATACATAGCCACCCATACTTACAGATTCACATATAGAGCAAAATAAACAAAACCATAAAATGAACACCACTTTGTTCAATATTAAAGTACTATAATGTGTTAATAAAAACATGATGTCATTTTTGTATTATTGCTTTTAATATTGTTCAACTGGCTTACATAACTGAACAGTTCACTGTTTCAGAATGCAGGCTTATATAGTAGTGAACACTCCTATGTTAATAATGACTTTATTTAAAGTCAATTAGCAAAGAACTAATCTACCTTGAGAGCCTCAGTCAGTCCTGAAGCCCTCCATTTACCTTGAGGCCCCTCAATGTTAACTATCTGTTTTTTTATATCTCATAATAATTCTGTCTAAAGATGATTAATTAATTAATTAGTATGGAAAGTATATTGCTTAAAATAGAATTTATTAATTATGTTGATGATATTAAACCCAACAGATCAAATTAGGGCTTCAAAAGTGGTATGAAGCCTAGCCAATCAAACGCAAGATCACCAAGTTCATGCTATTTTTTTTACATGAAAAATTAATTATTAATTTCAGTGTACAAAACATTATATGTATAAAAAAAATTCATTTTGTGGTAATGACCGTGTATGAAAAATAAAGGGATCATACCCCGACAAGGCCTGTGGAACAAATGACACTCGACAACCTAATGTTCTAAACAATGTGGGGGCCCCAAGTGGCCGAGTGGTCTAAAGCACTGTCTGTTACGGATCATTGCTATCTCCACCTCTGTCTGCGTGGGTTTGAGTCTAAGATTCGGCTAATGTAGTTATGTAAGAAAGCTTGCCAGTAGCTTCTCGTGGGTCGGTGGTTCTTTCCGGGGTTTTTCCCTGGTTCTTCCTCCACCAATAATGCTGGCCACCATGTATAGCCTATCGTGTGCTGAAAAATGGCGTTAAACCCTAAAAAAACAAAACAAAAAACTAAACAATGTACAAAATCATTCTGTCTCATTCTGCTCTTAACTCAAGAATCTGATTGTTGAGAGAGAGAGAGAGAGAGAGAGAGAGAGAGAGAGAGAGAGAGAGAGAGAGAGAGAGAGAGAGAACAAAGCAATGTGTACAAAAAATATTTTTGTATTAGAGAGAGACTTATTATTTTCAAGAATATAATTTGTGATCAAACATTGGATAAATTCACAAAAAAATGCAAAAAAACGATGCAATCAAAAATTCATAATTTTTAAGAGTTTTACAAGTCTTCCAGCTCAAAACCCTTCACACTCTTCATCACTATCAAGACTTTCCAATGGAGCTTCATAGTCACTCCTTATATAGTGGTCCTCTCTACCTTTTATTACATTTGAAAGGCCAGTAACTTTGAAGCTATTAATTATCATGTCCTTTTTCTTCTTTAATTCTTCACTAGCTTCAAAAATCCAGTCAATCATCAACTATTTTGAAGGGGCTGGAATTTTTTCAGCTGCTTCCTCACCCGCTTTCCTGGTTGCAATATTTTTGGAAGCCTGGTTCTTCATGTATGTTGACCATTTTTTCCACAGCAGAAATTTAAATGGCTTATTTAGATAGACATCCAGTGGCTGCAGTTTATTTGTGAATCCACCGAGGATTACTGCAATTGTTGTTCTGGAGTTTTTTTTCACTCCATCAGTCAAATGGTCATGGAATGAATCCAACACTAGGAGAGAAGGTGCGAGCTTTTTGTGTACTTTCCAAACTTCATCAATATATTCCAACATTAGGTGCTCATCCAAACATGCTGTTTGTTGAAATCTGATGACAACTCCCTTTGGAATTTTTAGATTTTTTAAGTTTCTTTTTCTCTGAAAGATTATCACGGGTGGTAACAAGTCACAAGATGCCCCACATGTCAATACACAAGTTAAATGGCGCTATTCACTGCCGATACATCTAATATCCACATCTCTCGTTTGGATTTCTTCAATCATCTTTCCTGAAACCAAGTCAAAATACACTTGCATTTTTCATCCATACTTCCAATTAAATGTTCATCAAATTCCTCATCCTCCTGCAGCCTACTAAGTTCTTACATATCTGGTAAAGCAGTCTACTTTTTCATCCAGGTCTCAAGGTAGTTTTTGAGATATTAAAGTTCTGCATCTCAGTGCAAGTCCATTTTGCTAAAAAATTCCATCAAGTCATCCTCTTGAGCCCTGAAACTTTGCATTGTCCTCCTAAATAACTGCAGTAGCATAATTCCTGTAACATCTCAATTCTTACTGGCATGTGATGGTCCCACATACAGAGTAACCAGGATAAAATGTCCTGCTCCTTCTCATGCAAATACACCTTGGGTCGGCCGGTACCTGGGATAGATTCTTTCTTTGTCCTTTGGATATTTTTCAAATCTCCATTTTCATCCAGTTTGATAAGGTGGTACTTTGCAGCTATGGGCTTAATTCCACATAGTCTTGCCTCCTCAACAATTTTATTTTATCGTTAATGTCCCATTTCTTATACTTTCCTCTTTCTGGTGATTTTGCAGTAAAAGTAAATAGGCTTATATCCCTCCTATCTTTGCAGTAGTCCAGCTTGTCTATTGCAGGCTCAGGAAATTTGTCGGCAACAATGGGCACTTTTTCAATAATATCTTTTGGTATGATGGCATTATCTGCTGCATCAATATTTGATTTGCGCAGTTCACATTCATCTTTTACATTGGCGATCTTGGTAACTTCAGTAACAGACAGGTGATCGGCTTCATCTTTGTCTTTTCTGGGCTGTCCAGGTCCAACTTTCTGCCTTTTGCTTGGTAGTTCAATGCTTTTAGGTGGTGTTGGGATATAAATATGTCTCTTTGGCATGGGTTTGAAGATACTTAATAATAAAGAAATGACCAATATCTTCGAAGAAAGTAACAATATATATGTATCAAAATTACAGAGTTAGCGACTTTTGCATTATGATTATGGTTTTAAGTTTTTATTACATTACTATATTGGGACAATAAGATTAATTGCTGATGGTCTGTGGTCTTCACATCTTCCTGTACTGACAGAGGTCTCGCTAGGATTTTATAACTAGGAGTCCAGGACTCACATTTTGGTAAAAATAGGAGTCCCACCAGCAAAAGTTGCAGTCCCATCCCAGACAATGCTGAACCTGGCAGATTATAAGAACTCGAGTTATATTTCCACATTCTTTAAAACACTGACATGTATAAATGTGTCAGCCTATTGTACATGTCTGGTAATTCTGCACAACTATACACCATTGTTGTTTTGGTTGAAAATTAAACTTTTCATTGAAATGCCAGAAAGAGTCCAAAGTAATGTATTTCATTTCCATAGCCTGATGCATAAACATTACATATTTTCAAAGCCATGCACAGAATAGGCCGCCATATCTCCAGTCATGGAAACATAGGGGCGATATCCCATTCATTCAAACTTCGCCGCTTTTCAGTTGGTAAGCATTGCAGAATTTTATTTTTGTCAGTTGAATTCGGTATTGGTTTTGCGCCAATATTGGTTACCACTGAATTCTTTATTGTTAATATCAGAACAGCTAAAATGATAATGTAATCAACACATTCTCACTCAGTAGGTTGTTAAAGTAGAACTGGCAAATCTTTGAATTTGCCACTCTTTTTTTTGCCTGCGTACGGAAGACTCCTGCATAAGTAGTTTTCTGCATCCCATATAAAATATTTGCATCAAAATAAATGTAATTAGGCATTTCCGAGACCTCTGACTGACATATTATTTTTGCTGGATAAATAAACTCAAATGGTGTCTGAACTCATTTTCATATGTGCGTGTTTCTTTGTTATTCTAACTGACTCATTAACATTGTTGTCCATCCAGCTCTTAATGAATATCGGTGTGTATTGCAATGACAACAGTGGAACAAATACATCATTATATTTTCTTGCCGATACAAAAGATGAAGAAGGGCAATTTGCTGAATGTGAATAGATTCTCATTTTACAGCTAATTCAGGTTTGTGTTTCACTGAGAAAACAACTGTTTATATTTCTCATATGGGATTATACCAAACATACTTGGAAAAGACTAAATTGGTCGTTCTGTATATCTAAGTGATAGATCAGAATTTTTTATGATGCCGTATGAAACATGATGCAAATAAAACAAAAAAAATATGTAGTGAAATACAATAGTAAAAGAAAGAAATTATCAAGGACCTACATGAATGCTTATAAAACTAAAGAACCATAACACATAATTAAACAAACCTAAATTGTTAGATTAGAAGGCTTCTGTTGAAAAGTTTCTATGCATTAAATATGTATACAGAGGAATCAGATTGAATTTCTTGTGATATAGTTTCACATAATTTGTACACAATAAATACATTTTGATAGAGAGGTGATCATTGATTTCTACACAGTGATAAGTTACTATCTTAAACCAGGTTTTTATACAGTAGTTTCTGACATCAGCACTTATTGTGGGGAAAGAGTTTTGATTAATAAAACCAAAACCAATCAAAATTACTACATAATATAATCATTTATTAATAAGAAACATTAGTTAGTATGCATAAAGCAGACTCCAGAAACGGTCATTCAGTTAACAAGAGTTTTGAGAATAATAATATATACAGCATCATAACTATGGAGTACATCTTTTACCCATTTTTTATAAACTGGAGGCTAAGTATATGTCAGTTAAAGAGAGAGAGAGAGAGAGAGAGAGAGAGAGAGAGAGAGAGAGAGAGAGAACGTGTGTTTGATTTGGATTCTTAATATAGCTTTAAAAAAAATCCATCATATCACTATGATGTCTGCATCGTGACAGTTTATAGTGATGTCCAGCAATGAGGTATCATGCCACAGACATGTAGCATAATGTTCCACCCAGTCACATAATCCTGACACCAGGCCAACCAGTCCTAAAACTGACATATTAATGTAAAGCGCCAAGCGAGGCGGCTGGTAGTACCATTTTTGAAAATTGAAAATTCTGCCTGCTATATGGACAAGCAAAGAAAATGATGTGTGCATCTTTTCCATATAGCATAGTGTTGATATAGTAACTTTTATTTCATAAAATTGTCACAAGATGAGAAAAGGAGAATCACAGATATATTGACAAAGCTGCATAAACAGAATTAAAGAAACATATCTCTACAAAAAATTCGGTGTCACCACCTGTCTATTCAAAATTATGGCATTAGAAAAAACAGCTGTCTGAAGTACTACTAGTCAATGGTACCTGCTGGACATATATCACAATTGTTTTTCAAATGAATCATGTATAAACATACGAGAGTAGCATTCATTTAATAAAATTTCTCATTTCTCCTAAAGGAGTTGCCCTAAACAAGAAAATCTCTTGAAGCTTTATAATAGTAATAATAGTAATAAAGAATTTGAAGTCAATATAAAGTTCATATACGACGCACCAGTTTCCTGGGGTCTGTTGATATGCCCACTATTTGAATCCATGCCAGGATCAGGTGCAGGTAATCGATCAGATATGCTCTTTCGTTGTCCTCGTATAGCCAGCATCTCCACTGAGGCATACCTGTAAAAACATTGATGGTATTAAATTGTTGGAGAACCTAATATAACACTTAATATAATTTGAATCAGAATAATTGATGTCCTTAATTTTAAATTAACAAACAGTTTGAATGCAAAGTTTCAGCAACTTCACAAAATACTAACAAGAAATGTTTTATTAATAAATGTTAAACTATTGTTCTAAATTTCTCTCATTAAAATTTGTGTTATTAAAAAGTGATCTTAAGAACAGATTAACCTCTTATACATAATTGTTTCACCTTGCCACTGCTAGATGGCTACCTGAATACAAGATGTTTTTCAGATTAAACTTAAGCAAAACATCATATGACAATACCAGCATGGTGTAATAAAACAAATAACAATGTGATCAGTAAAATATTCTAAATGAAACAATTCACTATCAAATTTCCTCTCACCATAAAATACATTCCCCAAATGACATCAATGTTAGAAGAATTGGTACGATGAAGAATAATATAAATCCCAAAGTATCCAATCTCAGACATGATTACCCTTCCAAAGACATTACTGGAATTCCAACATGAGGAATAAAATCATTCATCTAATGTAAAAGGCTGCATAACTGAAAGTAATGTGATGTCTACACACTGGTAATGAAAAATGTAAGGCGTTTTCTTGTTAAAAAACCCCAGAAGGTTCCAGGAAAGCTACAAACCCATCCCTGCCAACATTGAAGAAATCAAAATCAGTAAAATAACCATTACAAATCAGGATGCAGGGTAAAAAATCAGGAGGTACAAGAATAAGGTGCATATATCATAATAAAGATGTCTATTTTTGTTATTTCAATCCATTAAACATTGCAGATTTCCATTTCTACAAAAGTTCATGATTTATTTGTCCTTGGGTGCCAAATTTGCTAACAAGAATAGCTTCCAGGGTTGATGATGACATGCTGACTCTTTGAATAGTTCTTTTTTTTCCTGACAATTGAGAATGCTCTCTCAGAATTGCTATTGCTGTGCGGTACTGAAAGTATTGATAGTATTACTCTCCCATGGGTTGGAAACAACAGTTGGTCAGAACCATCCTTTTTTTTCCAGTGAGCAACTCGTGGATCATCTGCTCTTTCTTTATTCAATTCTGTGTCTAAATTGTAGCTTTGATACAGCTGAAACTCTAAGCAGATCATCAGTGTTGATTCCTTCCATTGGGCTGGAGAAAAAGGCCAGGTCCTTAAATGAGGCTACAGATAGTAATGCCCTACACTGCATTCTTGTCTGTAATTGTGCTTCAGAATTCATCTTCTCTAGAAGTTTGTTGGTTGCCTCACCCAAGTACAAATCCTGAGAACAAATGTATAAACTTTCATCTTTTACATCAATTGCTGTGATATCTGTATGTCAACAATGTACTTTGGTTTAATAACAATTGAAAGGAATTCTCTGCACATGAATAGTAAAATATCTCTAGTCTTGTGAATTAAGGGCTTGTCATGCTGTAGAGCTTTATTGAGTCTGTCAAAACTGTTCGTAATCCAGCTTAAAAACTGGCAATATGCATCTTGAGTTTAGGTTATCTCTTATTCATTTCAGCATGGCATTGCTGAGACTCAAAGCAGGTGATGACTTTGTTTCCTTCTGCCTAAACCAGCTGTCAGCAATTGCAGCACCAGCATCTGCCTTGCTTTCTTACAAGCAGCTTCTGAAGCCTTCTGTGCTTTTGCCTTTTCTTCTTTCTCGTAAGTGTCACCCACAGTCCTAGAAGACGATTAATGCACTTTCCAAGAGAAAGCCATCTAGTTGGGCAATGCTTCAGGATTTTCCTGACTTAATCATTATGCAGAAATTAAAATTTTTTGAAATCTCGCATTCTTTTATCACTCGGTACCATATAATAATAAATATCCATGAGAAGCTTATCAGGTGTAATGGTACCAATTGTACAACACATGTAGGCGGAGCTTAAAGTGTAGGGGATCTTGCATTCAGAAACAATCAACAACACTAGCCGTAAGAGTTGTACTTTCTGTTAGGCTGAAAAAAATTTGAGCCTCTTGGCAACATGTGGGATTAAGTCAATTCACATCTAAATCATATTTTGTATTTTTTTATGATTTATTTAAAATGTGGGACACCAGGATGAAACTGGGTCTGTTGTCATTAGATAACTCTTAGCCCTGTCTAGTTCCAGCAGAGTTATCTCTCTTAAATGCAATGGAGTACCTGATTTTGTCCTTGTCAAATTGACAATCTAAGATTGTTCTCTGTGACAGTGTGTGACATGCATGCTGAAGTAGGATAGAAAGTATATTTCACAAAACATCAGCATTGATGTCTATAGAAAAACAATTGGTACAGTGATACCATCAATTGACACAGAAAGCTAATGAAAACCGGAAATGAAGCCTGATATGGTAAAGTACTAAGAAACATACTAGACACAGAAAAACCAGATACAGAAACAGGGAAACGGAAAATGAAATTTTTGTAAAAAGAAATACGGATTTTTTTTTGATGAGCTGAAAAATCAGGATTTTTTCTTAAAAGTCGGGGAATCGAGAGATTGGTCCAAAAATCAGGATTCTCCCAATTTTTTCAGTAGGGTTGGCAGGTCTGCAAACCCATGCCCATGAAGAAGTTATACTGTCTTTAACAAGGTCTGGTTATCAATGGGGATGCACCCACTTGCTCCACCAGCTTCAGCTTCATTATCTACAATGCTATATCTCAAAGATAGAAGCTTGAAAAGGACATGCCAGCTTACCACTACAATTTCTTGGATAGAGATGTTACAATCAAATATAGGCTCACAGAGATCACTTGAATCTTATGAGCTGAAATCTTGATGAGACAATTTTGGCTCTGTAAAATATTAAGAGCAGAGAACACACCTAAGGCAAGACACCAAGGCTTGGAAGTTATATTGTGCTTCCTGGCCTCATACCAGATGAAAGAGATGTTGCAGGGCCTCAATATGTTTTATGTTTATTTCAAATAGTACCTAATAGCATGGAGGGGCCCTGAATGGCTAATGTGGGTATGTTTCAAAGCTTGCCAGTAGCTTCTCGTGGGTCGGTGGTTCTTTCCTGGATTTTCCCGGGTTCTTCCTCTACCATTAATACTGGCCACAGTGTATAGCCTTTTGTGTGCTGAAAAATGGCATTAAGACCTCCAACAACAACAACCAAACAACATGGAGCCGGTCATGCTGAGGTAACTCTTGATGAAAATGAATTAATAATCACCTTCTGAATACCAATGTAAGATAACCTGTTCTGGACTAACAAGCCTAGTTTCACCATTTATCATGACTGAACAATCTGATTGAAAATGGAGATAGTTAGGGTCTACTAACAGGGTAGGAAATGAGTTTTGCAAGGCAACATTGCATTTTCCGTTACACTCTCCCATAAATATATATCACTTTTCATTGCATGCCTTCCAAGTAGTAAGTATAATAATAATAATAATAATAATAATAATAATAATAATAATAATAATAATAATAATAATAATGAGGACTTTATATAGCACATAACCATTCGAAGCTCTAAGCACTTTACACCATCAATAATGATATGACTACACTACAGAACAACAAATGACAAAAACAATGAAATTGGAAAGCATAAATACATGCTGTAAACATGTAAGATACAAAACATGATTAGGTCGCTAAGTTTGTCCCTGAAGTCGAAACAGGTGAGTCTTGAGAGCACTCTTAAAAGGGACCACTGTGTCTTTGTGTCTAATTTCAATGGGCAATTCGTTTCACGTCACCAGGCCCTGGTGTGCAAACGAACGTTGTCCATATGACTTTGTTTTCACCTTGGGAACAATGAGTATACGATTATCAGAAGAAGAGCGTAAGGATGTAGCTGGTGTATACACATGGGTGAGGCTGATGATGCTCTCCACAAATAAAGAGCTGCATTCCTTTCAGTGCAAGTCTCTCCTGACAGGTGACAGGAGTGATGGCAGAAATCTGTCTGTATAGGGATGCTTGAAAAAGAAGTCATGGGGATTTTCAGCTAGTACTAGGCTGAGTAGACCATTCACTAAGATTTGTCTGAGACTGGTTCCAGGTCTAACTCATTATCTTCAGGATTATTCCTAGCATCAAACAAACTGGAAACAATGTGCAGCTTTTATAACCCATTCCAAATGACTGACACAGCATCAAAAGCACAGGGACCTGGTTACAAAACCAGATGTAAAGGAAAAATGATATATCTTCAAATGCTCCAAAGAAAGTTAGTCAAACATTGCCAGGTGAAAGAACAAGTCAGTAACAAGTTGGTCAGTGTACTAAGCATGTCAAATTTCCAGACCAGGACACAGAGGATGGGTGATCAACACCCCCCCACCCCACCCCAACACACAACTCCAATTCAGGAGGTACATTACTAAAATGTATTGGTCATAAATTACAAGCTCATTCTTCCAGGCATGAAAGGCACTGAATTATGGCCAACATTTTCATAATGATGATTTAAATGGACCTCTCATCCAGCTTCCAAACTTCAATGACTGGTGAAGAAAGGTGGGCCCTGAACTGGCATTCATATAGAACTACAATGACTGGTTGAAGGGTTTCAGTTAGAGATATCAGATGTAAGCCATTCTTGGTTCTGCCACTGATACATCAACTGTTTTATCTTGACTGCGACTGCAATCAGATGACCTGAGCAGGTAGAAAAGAGGTACCTCTAGGCTCAGTATCCAAAAACAAATGCATTTGAAAGAAGTGTCATCTTCCTTTCGCATTTAACATGGAATCTATACAAAGGATATACCATAAAAATCAGACCCATCAACGTGAACTGGTGCAGCATGACATGTCAAATGATCAATCACTGGTTGCTAAGAGTTATGGCTAGCTGGTTGGACTGGCTGGTCAGAAACTGGGCATGGCTGCAAAGACAACTAGAATGGCTGGTGATAGAAGATGGATTTAAACACCGTACACCTTGACTTACTCTGGCCATGCTCAGCTGAGAGGACATATGGCAGCCATCTGACCATTCTGCAAATATAATGCAAGGTGATTATGAAGTACAAATAGTGCATGCAAGGCATGTCTCGTGTGTGTCCTCAGTGACCCTGAACATTTTAAACTGTTCATACATAGTCAATGAAAATGTGGCTTATAAAAGGGGTCCCATCATGTGAAAATATTCTAGATGGTTCTTTATACTAGTTACCTGATCATACGACGAACTGCTACAACCCTACAAATCCAGTCTTCCCCTATTTAAATTTGTTATATATTTGGCAATTTGATAGAATGATCTCCCCTTGATAGAGCATTAGTGCCAATTTATGAGCAGCAGAGAGGGTGAATCCTACAACGTTTTCAGACAAAATTTTGATTGAATCCTTAAAACGAGCCTTCCTACGATCTCATTTTAACCAAAAAAAATGTCTCAGGGGCAAACCCTACAACGTTTTCAGACAAAAAATTTATTGAAATCTTAATGAGCTTTCCCTACGAAATCTCATTTTAACTAAAAAAATGAAAACGGAGATTTTACGATTTTTTAATCAATTTTGCTCGCAACGATGTGGTCATCCACCCTCTCTGCTGCTAAAGTTTTCAGTTCTGGGTTAATAATTCTTTTACGATTTCAACCGAATATTTGATCAAGTCCGATACGATATCGTGTCCGAGGATCATGTAGATTTATTGTTGCGAATCCGTGCGGAGTCGACTGAGCATGACTAAAGAAATCTCGAAATTGATTGAAGTCCATATCAAAACACCATGTCTGCCAAATATTTCTAAGAGTATGAGTATCAACTCCGTTGAATACAGACAATAAATTGCAGTTATCTCTGATGACTTTTGGAACCTGAGTGTAGCGTTGAGTGACATATATCACGTCAGTGTTTTTGTGACGCCCACGGGAAAATATTCTAGCAGGATTTTTTTGTTTATCCAACATTATATCGTCGTATACGACTAAATTGTTAATATCTCCATCAATATCATCAATACTCGGTGCTTCATCGATATCGGTTATAAAATCAATGGCGTTCTCACCCTTAATTTCTGATGCATTCTCGTTAAAATCCTTTAACACTTCATAACATCGTTGATCATCTACGCTAGGGGCAATTAAATACAACTTATCCCACTTCATCCATCTCATTATTAAATTGAGCAACAATTGCGTTTTACCGGATCCAGATGGCCCGATTATAATCATCCGGATAGAGTTTGGTAGCGCTGCATGATGCTTAATTGGTTCTCTTGTTTTAGTCGCTGAAAAATCAATTATATCCATATTTCTATATATAAATTATGGATCTATATTGTGTGAAGTGTAAAAAACGTACTGGCACAGATGACTTGACGACGATTACAACTAAAAATAACCGATCAGCGCTTTCTGGTAAATGCGTGCAATGTGGTACAAAGAAATTTAGATTTGTGTCTATGAGATCTGATTTAAAAAAAAACGAGGAGGTGATATCGCAGCCAAATTAGCAAAACTCCCTGGAACCCCATGGGCAAAATACCCCGGAGAAAAGCACCTTCCAGGATATAGCTACTGTGGACCGGGAACCAGACTTGATATCAGACTCAATAATCAAAATCAACCCAACTCCGGTGAAGAACCAATAAACGCCATTGATAAGGCCTGTCACCTTCATGATGTTGCTTATAAAAGCAGCAATCTGCAACACAGGCATCTAGCAGATGTGAAATTAATTCATGCGTTAAATGCTATTCCTGATAAATCCTTCAAAGAAAAATTGTCTTCATTTTTGATAAAATCGGCTATGAAAAGTAAATTGATGTTAGGTGCTGGTAATTAATAATATGGAATCAATTTATTATTCTCCGAGGGGATACTGGAGGGGTAACGCTGCAATCAATAAACTCGCTAGAGCTGCAAAAGTGAAAAAAACCACTGCGGCTCATTGGTTATCCAAACAGGTACTATGGCAAATTTATCTACCACCGCCTAAACAAATTCAATTCTCGCATTTTGATGTGACCGCTCCTAATGAAGTTCATCAGGCTGATATATTATTTCTGCCACATGATCGTGGTTACAAATATGCGTTAACCGTAGTTGATATTGCAAGTCGATACAAAGAAGCAGAACCGTTAAAAACAAAATCAGCCACTGAAGTGGCTTCTGCATTTGAAAGGATTTATCGACGAGGTCCTCTGCGTTGGCCAAATCTATTGCAGGTTGATCCTGGCAAGGAATTTCAGGGTGCAGTGTTATCTACAATGAAACATCATAATGTCACCATACGACGAGGGCATACTGCGCTACATCGCGATCAGGCCATTGTAGAACGATTTAATCGGACAATTGCTGAGCGGTTATTTGGATATCAATACGCAAAAGAATTCATTCAAGAAAAGCGATCCAGTGAATGGGTTAAAAGATTACCATCTGTGATTACTGCACTGAATAACGAGATTACTAGAACAATCAACATGAAACCTATCAACGCGATTAAAAAGAAGTCAATACCCGTACAACCACAAAAAGATTTCAAAGAACCAATTCTTGGTAGTAGTGTCATTGTGAGGTACTTATACGAACCAGGAGAGCTTGAAGGGGGTAGAAAAAGGGCTACTGATCCTATTTGGAGCGTCACTACGCATAAGATATCTAGTATAACACGATCAACTGGTAGACCTCCAGTCTATAAACTGGATTCAACTGCCCCTCAGCGGGGTTTTACTCGACAACAACTACAAGTGATTCCCGAGGATACTCAATTGCCACCGCATGGTCTTAACTAGCACCGTTGCGTCTATTGCACTCAAGACAAGTCAACATCACATTGTTTCTGACATGACCAAGACTGTTATTTTTTCTGTCTACGGTGAATTGGCGAGGATCCTTATCCGAATACTGCCAACGCATTATACAATTGCAACTCGCGCAGTGATTATTCTGTTGTTTCTTCAAAGTGATTATTAGTTCAGCATCAATATCAAATTCTCGTTGTTTTTTTTTGTCCTGTTGTTTGTAACCGGAGAGTTTTTTATTAATGATGCTAACATCAATATCACTTATTGTTGTGTCATTATCATCGAAAACAACTCTTCGAAGTTGATTTATGTTTCGTACTCTGGATACTGCGAGATAGACTAAATTTGACCATTCGATGTGATTATCCACCATCCAAACAATTGTATTCGATATAGTCAATCCCTGTGAAGAGTGTATTGTTGCTGCGTATCCTAGCGTCCACGGGGATTTATTAGCACGCAATGCATCTTCAACGACATTGATATCAACCAGCACAATATCATTTAATACGAGAATTTGTTTTTCACTCTGTCCTGGAATATCAACTTCAATGTTTTGTTTTCGTGTATCCGATGGCCTATAACAAAGGGGTACTGGAAGCGTTGCAAATTTTTCTTTATGCAATTCAAATAACTTCATCTGAAGTGTATCCCTGACTATTTTTCTACTTGCAATGATCAAATCGTTTGGTCTCCACGCTTCCCAGAAATCATTCATTGGGGTTTCTGAAATCACTTCATGCGCTATTTCGCATTGGATTCTATCCGGTTGTAATCTAATTAGCGCTTTGAACTCGCGTAATCGTTCATCAAGTGATCTATAATCAGTGGTGATTTCTTCATAGTAGTCTACAAAACCCTTTAGCCATTCATGTGGAGATGCACCGACAAATGGTGGTGGTTGGCCGTGATCCCCGCACATGACGACTTTTGTGTTTTTGTTTAACAACCACTCAAGAAATGTTTTTAATACATCTAATGACACTGTGCATATTTCATCCCAAATTATGATTTCAGGAATGAATTTATCACCCATACGCTCAGGAGTCCATTTGTCACCTTTCCATCGAAAAAAACTGTGATAAGTGCAAGCATTTACCCCTCGTTGTATCATCTCTCTGGCGAGTCTGTGAGTCGGTGTTAGCACAATCATGTTAGAAACGCTAGCGTTTCCACGACGAAATAATTCAATTGCACGAGTTGTCTTTCCTGACCCACCACAACCGTTTAAATAAACTGTCTTATATCTACATACTGGATCAGATACCGGTGGTGCATTAGAAAATTCTGATTGAATTTCAATACGGTTACAACAAAGATATTTATCATCCATGGCAACGTCTGCGGATTCACAATACTCATGTAGCATCTCCTTTTTAAATCGCCAACGCCCCCAATTTTCTTCGGGATCTGTGAATGCCGCTACAGTTGATTTGTACTTATTATGTATATACATCGAATCAGTGGCTACTCTAACCACAGTATTAGGAAATCTATTTATCATCGAAAATAGATTAATGCAAGCATAGGCTAGCATTGAACTTCTCAAATGTGTGTACTGGGAATTATATCCATCACAGTAGGTAACAACCGTACCTAATTTCTCACCATTGGATAGAAAAGCATCCTTACGGGATACAAGTTTTCCCTGTTTCATTAAATCCGCTACAATAAAATCGCATTCAGCGACATCTATGATCAACCGCGAAGAGTATTTTGCGTTATCGTATCGTCCACCCTGGGTAAATTTACCGATTATTCTTCTTCCGAGATCTTTTGCTTGTTCTTTTTTAATTTCAAATAACTTCTTAGACCAATTTATGATTTCTTCTTCACTGAAATCTGGAAACTGTTTTCGTAGTTCGTTGATTATTCTATCTAGATCGGGTTGTGGTAGCCAAACTTCTTTCTGAGCTCGATAGCATATAATAGCCTCGGAAACAATCAACGATATTAGCATACCACAATCAATCATATATCTCAATAGCACTATTGGCATCCAGTGTTTTTCAGATAGGTGTCTACCGAGCCAAACATAACTACACGGATGTAACCCTGTAGCTAATTCAAATGATATCACACGAGCGAATCCGGTTAAATCAAAATCAGGCAATGGTCCATTAATCGCAACACGAGTCATTTCATGCGTGGGGTGTCCAAATCGTTTGAAGTACTCAGCGCATTCCCCATACCCGAGAAAACTTCCGGGATAACACGCGGATATATCAATTGAAATCATACCATCACGTGAGTATTTCGTATTCCACAGTCCTCCATGACCAAATTCGACGCAACTCAATTTAACATCCTCGAGAAAATCACTTCGTGTTGGACGCCATGAGTTTTTTTCTCTTGCGAAGTGAGCTACCACTGATGGAATAGTAAAACTATCCGTGAGTAGTTTTTCATGGGAATTCTCCGGTGAAAAATCACTAGCGATTTTTCTCATTCTGTTATCTAATTCTTCAATGCGATATAATTCACCATTTGGTTTTACAAATTGATCGAATTCTTCATCACTTCTAAGTAACCACACTGACACAGGATCATCCTTACACAACGCATGAATAGCATCGAATAATCTCTCTTCATAGAAAACATCCCCGACGAACTCCTTAGGGATATATTTCACGGTTCGTTCTCGTGAAAATATTGTTACCGCAGGTGTCCACGCGTGTTTGTTATGATCAATAATCTGTATTAGCGCTCCATTTTTGTTATATTTCGGTTCGTATAAAACCTCTCCGGTTATCGTCATAACGGTTATTGGGAATCGTAATGATGTTTCTAATTTAGCTATATCAGAAATCTTTGCACCATGCTGTTTCACTGTCAGTTCCCACTCGGTTATTTTCCTACGTCGCAGATCAGTTAGTTTATTTCCTCGGGATGCATTTGTGAAGTGTTCTATTATTCGTTCTGCTACACAATTAAGCCCTGACGAATATTTCATAGGAGCTAGTTTTGCGATATCGGGTTTATCATTTAACGGATATATCCCATAAACCATTGCTGTTACGGGATAAGATCTTTCGTAGTATGGTTTGTCAATGCCGGTTAGAATTCCTGGTTTGGAATCTCTACTCACAATGACAGCTTTTTTATTCTTGAGAATTGGTTCAAATTTATCCCTAATAATCCATATGCCATCGACTTCGATAATGAATTTGATTCGGAAAAAATGTCTTTTTTCCCCAACACGTGAAATTATCACTGCTGCTTTTTCATCATTCATGGTAGCATCAACAACACCATCAATTCGAAATGTTGACCAACAATAGGATGCTCCATCACGCTTGAATTCATTAAAACAGTCTCTGATTTTACTAATCATGGCTTTATCAAGAATTGTATTCTTTGGTGTATTAGAAACTATATCGAGATTGAATTGAGCATCTTTCCAGGGGTAATCTCTCTTGGACGTTTTTTTTGGTTTATCGAGATTAAATCTAGGATTGATTTTCAATAATCTCTTAAACTCTTTCATGTTTCCGTCTCTTGGACGTTTTTTGGGTTTATCGAGATTAAATCTAGGATTGATTTTGTTACGTTTTTTTGGTTTATCGAGATTAAATCTAAGACTAATTTTTAATAATCTCTTAAACTCTTTCATGTTTCCGTCTCTTGGACGTTTTTTTGGTTTATCGAGATTAAATCTAGGACTAATTTTTAATAATCTCTTAAACTCTTTCATGTTTCCGTCTCTTGGACGTTTTTTGGGTTTATCGAGATTAAATCTAGGATTGATTTTCAATAATCTCTTAAACTCTCTCATGTTTCCGTCTATTGGACGTTTGTTACGTTTTTTGGGTTTATCCAGATTAAATCTAGGATTGATTTTCAATAATCTCTTAAACTCCTTATCAGCATTTTTCGAAGGCAATCTCTTGAACTCCCTCATGCTATACTAAAAACAAGTGTCTAAATGAAAGGTTTATGTATAATGAATCACTGCAATAGATCAGTCAATGAATTAGACAAATAGTATAGTATACTAATGAACCAGGAATTCAGACCACACCCAGTGAGTACAAATTATGAAGCATCTAGTGATGGTGTTGTAAGACACTGTAGACTGAAGAACCCAGTTGGGTGGGATAATGGTATGGGGTATTTGTTCTTTACTGTTGGAAAGAAGAAATATTACAATCATCGTTTCGTATTTGAATGTTTCAATGGATTGATCAAAAATGGTTTTGTTATCGATCACAAGGATTCTAATCCAAGGAACAATTCTTTATCAAATCTGCAAGCTATCACACAAAGTGAGAATTTGAAAAGAGGAGAGACTGGCATTTGCTCAAAAAAAGCGAGACCAGTAAAATCTTTGAATACAACAACTAACGAAGAAAAAATATTTAAATCAATATATGAAGCCGGCAAGTATTTCAATATTTGTAGAGCCTCAGTACGATTCGTTGCAGAGGGGGTTTGTCGATCGGCTATTTCAAAAAGGACGGGACAAAAAATTCAATTTAGTTATGTCTAATGCGTCATATTTTTCATTTAGAAATATATCATTATTATAGAATAATGAATTCTGAAAACATAAATAGCATCATATCCGAGATTTCAAAATTGAAAAGTTGGGATATTGAACTATCAGATGGGTTAAATCCTGATCAAATCATGTCTGATTTTCAGGATATAGAATACGGAGTTAGCACTAACAAGTATATGCTACCAAAGAAGTATGCGCTCATCAAAAGAATTCAGAATTCTATTAAGGACTCTCTCGCATTTTCCAGTGACGTAAGTGTGTTCGCTCCGTTGTATACCATCGTAGAACGAATACGAAAAGAATTGGGGTATGAATACGAATTGAAAAAGGAGGTTAATTCTAAAGTTAGAAACCTACGGGCGTTAATTCAAGAAAATGAACAATTTTGATTGACCAATCATTTATCATTATTTGATTGTGACCGTCCCTCATAGAGATTTTAATTTTTTTTTAGCATTTTTTGATTAAAAATGTCAAAATCAGTGAATGAAAAATATTTCACACACACTGAATAAAAAATTGATAGACCGTTAATGGATGATCAAATGACAATGGGAAAAGTGTGGTATTAATTGTTTTGCAATTGAAAAATTGTTTGCGATTTCAAATAATGGTCAATGAAGCATTAACGACCCGATTGGCTCGTGAACGACTTGATGCAATCAAGAAATTTATACCAAATGGAGACTCTGTCAGGAATAAACTGCAACAACGACAGAGTTTACAAACTGATTTTGCTGTGGGGTCTGAAGAATTGTTTAAACCAGTAACCACAGCAACGAAACAGATAGTGTCAACAATCTCTGAAGAAGGAAAAAAACAAGAAGAGTCTTTTCTTCCTGTGTTAGAAAAAATAGCAAAAAGAACTAAACAAACAAAAAAATCATTGAAAACACTTCCTCAGGATATATCAACCGCTTCAGAACAACAACGAGAACTTCAAGAAGATATCCCTCCACCCGAATTTCAAGAAGAAGGGGAGGATACTACTACTAGTGGACGAGTTGCATTCAATGAAAAACTTCTTCCTGGTAAATTAGATGAATTGAGAAATAAAAAATTTGATTCTATGGAAGAATTAGCCCAATTTGTCACTAGGAGTTTTCATCAGAGAAGAAAATATATTTACGATGATTATAATCTTCCCCCTAAAAAAGATTGGTATAGGGGGTTATATCGTATACTATCAGGTTCCTCTCAAGCAAAAGGAGATGATAAAACATTTCAGGAATATATGGCAGCAATAAAAAAAGCTGAATCATCTATAGGGGAGCAATCGGATACCGGATTTCTTAGACTACCAGAACAATCAAAATTTATTGATATAACACAATCCCCCCAACAGATGAAAATAACGAGAGAGGCTGATCATGAAAAGGGTGCAACCGGTATCACTGATAAAACCAAAGGATTTTCAGGCAGTGGTTTAGTTGGAAACTCTTCGGGTTTCTGTCCTGGTAGTGTTATCAATGATATATCACGATTAGAGGTTCTTGTAGGAGGGTTCCGAGCTGGAAATAACTCACCGGAAATAATTAATGAAGCCAGCTGATATCTGTAGACGATTATTTCAGGGTGGTATCATGGATATCAGCACATATCGAGATTTCATTGACGAGTTAGTGGAGGATTATCACAGTGATTAATCACCGGGATTGAATAAAAACGCTAGCGTTTCCAATTGAAAAATGGTTTCTGATTTCAAATAATGATCATACACTACAATCATGATAAACCAACCCCCGTCTACGTAGTTAATTCACGGTTTCCGGTTTATAGAGCATACTACGGAGATGGTTTAGGCAATACCATTGCAGGGTTATTTGCGAGAATGGCTCCAAAAGTGATGCCGTTGGCTAAACAACTAGGAATGAAAGCCATTGATGTTATTGGTGATAAGGGTATTAGTGCTGTTGGAGATTTTGCTGGAAAAGCGTTTTCAACTGCGAAGAATAAAATAACATCATTAGTGAAATCACGAAGTGATTTACGAAAAAAGAAACCGTTACCATCTACAGCAGAGATGCCTGCAAGTGTTAGTAGAATTATAAATAACGCAGTAGACGAAAAATTAGCGTCGATGGCTTTAACCCCCGACCAAAGCAATATTGCAAATATGATAGCAGGAAGTGGCTTTAAAAAAACACGACGATGAAATGAAAAATCGCGATTTAGACTCTGATAAATAGAATAAAATGTTCAAAAAGTCACATGATCCGGCGTTTGATATAGACGCCCCAGTTGGCAAGGATGATTCTGTATGCGATTATCAATATTACGCCTATCATGCAATAGACTCAAATAGTCGATCGCGAATTGAACTTCAAGTCCATGATACCAGTAAATACTTTTTGCCCTGTGAAGCGTTTATTGAAGTAGAAGAAGAACTTGTAACAGCTGATGATACTCCTGCTGTACCAGCACCGTATCCAGATGGTACTCAAGTCGGTTTTGTCAATAATGGTATTATGGCGTTATTTGAGAGTGCTAGATATCTCATTGATGGAAAAGAAATTGAGTCCATAGATCGCGATGTTGATGTGGCTACAACAATAATCGGGTTAGCGAGATATTCTGATGATTATACAAGATCAGCAGGACCCTCTATGATGTTTGCAAAAGATGGTAAGAATACCGCTGGAGGAAATCCATTTGTTGTAAGACGACCAAAAAAACGTGATAATAGTGATGCTGATGTCGAGAATATGATTATAAACAACGATGCTAATTTCAATCTAGGAGCTGCAACACGAAACTCAATGTTGCAAGGAGCGCGTAAATCATTTTCATGCGCGATTCCACTGCATCATATATTTGGATTCTGTAGAAACGTCAGAAAAGTTATCTACGGGGCGAAGCATACAGTATCGCTTGTACGAAAGAGTGATGATAATGACGCAATCTGGAGGATTCCAGCAGATGCTGCAAATCCAAATGCTGATGCCGGTAAAGTCAATTTAACAAAAATATCATTGTGGATGCCAGTGTTGACTCCAGCAATCACCGCAGAAGAACGATTACTATCATTTATGGACCAAGGAGGAAAGTCGTTGTTGACTTGGCTAACCGTGAGTACAGATGTTAAACAATCAAATATCAACGGGTTATTCACGTGGAATCTAGCATCAAAACAAGGTGTTGCTGCGCCACGTCATATATTTATTGCGTTACAGGATAACACACGAGTTGGCGATCAACGTTTCAGTCATATGATATTTGATCAATTAGGTGTGAAAGACGTCTCACTGAGAATAAACGGCCAACAGGAACCATCCGAGGATATACAACTTAATTACACAGAAAATCATATTGCACGAGTTTATCATCGTCTGTTGTCATTTATGGCACGCGACCAAAATGTCGATACTGGTTTGCAAATATCACAATATGATTTTAAACATTTGTATCCGATCTATTACTTCTCACTGGAACATCTCGATTTGACAAGACAGTCAGTTGTTGATATACACTTTAGAGCTAATGTGACTCGTGGTGCTATTGCTAATTATAGAGCGGTTGCTGTCATTCTCAGTGATAAATCAATGCTACTTGAAGGTGTTGGTGGAAGAATGAGAGTGGTAGATGCCCCAGTAGAAAATCTTTGATTTTCTCGATTTTTCATTGAATTAGAATCAATCAATTATATATAATGTCATATAGTGTTATTAGTGTTGCGTTAACTCCCGGTCAATTAAAAAAATTGCAATCGGAATCAGCTAAAAAATGTGGAACCACAATCACGTTGAAACCCAACCAAATGACTGGTGGTGCAAATAAATTATCACTGACAACTCGTCAAATAAAACATTTCAATGATGCACTTGCAGCCAAAAAAGGGGTTCAGATTACTCTCTCTGCGGCTGCTATCAAAAATATGATTAAAACAGGCGGTATATTTCCGTTGTTAGCTGCGATTCCAGCATTGATTGCAGCAGCAGCCCCAGCGGTGGCTAAAGCGGCAGCGTTAGGAGCCGTTGGTACTGCAGCAGGAATGGCACTAAAGAAGGCAACTGGGAAAGGATATAAAAAAAAGGGAAAGGGTCTAAGACTACCAGGAACCCTGTATTCGTGGTACAGCGGAAAGGGTCTAAGACTACCAGGAACGATTTATTAATTCAGGAATCGATGGTTCACAAATCTTCGATGGTTCCTATGTCCAATTTTGATTTAATGGATGCTGCTAAAAAACTAGCGATTAAAAACTTCAGAGGTGTCTTTATGAAAGATCAATTACCACATCAACCAAACAGCGTTGAAACCGGAATCATTAATTTAGATAACAGCACCGGACCTGGAACTCACTGGGTTGCATACACTATTGATCCACGTGGGATTGTTTATTTCGATTCATATGGATTAGCCCCACCAAAAGAGTTTATGCGGTATATAAAAACCCTTCCAATGAAGACTTGGTATTCTACGCTACCAACACAAACGATGATTGACCCACCAATATGTGGCAGCGAAGTATTAAATGTCCTTGACGCTATTTCTAACTCCTTGAGTAACCCAAGCGGAAAACCACCACATGTTGTCGTTAATGAATACACTAGTAATCGCTGGAAATCGAAACGATTTTAGAGAGAGAAAGAGTTTTACAATAACATGATTGATATTTGGGGGAGATCTTTGAAACCCAAACCCGATGGCACTGCACCACCTGATTCTGTCAAGGATATAAAAAAAATAATTGAAGATGAAATCGCTGAGACGTTGAACTTAACAAATGTTGATCCTAATGAAATAGTTGTATTTCAAGACAAACAGGGTAAATTGAAATCCAGTGATGTGTCGTTGGATGATATTTTAGTTAAACAACGAAACGCAATCGAGAACACCGTTGCGTTATTTTCGGATCAGGGTAAATTGAAAACCAGTAATATTTCTCTGGATGATATTTTGGTTAAACAACAAAACGCAATTGAGGATACTATCGCGTTATTTTCCGATCAGGGTAAACTCAAACTGGGTGTACTCGTTTCGACGATTACAGATCGATTAAAAACTCTCAACGATGAGTTAAAAAATTCTGTGTTTGTACTAACAACACTTGAATCTAGAATTGAAGAAAACGGAAAACAGTTTATATCATTTCATAGAAATATCATTGATAAATTTATTGGAACCCCGTTAGATAAAATTGAAATAAAACTCCCGGATATTAAAAAATCCATCGATGAGACGAAAAACTTCATCGAAGCCGTCAAAGGTGATTTTTCGAGGATGATAACAATCATTGAAAAAACAAAAATTCCTCATGAGAAAACCAATAACGTAGTATATACAATCCAACACGGATCATTTTTGTGGACTCTTACAGACAATATACTAAGTATCACTGCAACCGTCAAAGGTATTTATCGATTAACACTAGTGACACCGACTCAATTTAATATATCATCCTCGAGTTCATCCGGGGTCAACAATACGATTTCAACGATCATCGACAAGGATACAACTGAAAAGTTCACGATAACATCTACTGATAAACATTTGGCTAGAACTCCGGTATCATGGTATGTGGAATTCGTAGCAGATTTAAGTAAATAAATTGAAAGGATTTCACAATTGAAAACGCTAGTGTTTTTAAAATAAAAATGATTTCATCAACTCAATGTCGCTATGATCAGGTCAGAGAATTTCAGAATAGACTCAAAACCCTCACTGAGGAGTATCAAATAAAAATAATAAAATACCGACGAAGAATCACCGCAATTGATGTTATTGTGTACTCGGTGTCAAGCGTTCTCACTGGTGCCAGAATAATACTAGCATCTGTTACAATGATTGCCCCGGTCGTAGTTCCAATTTGCATTTCTGCGGTGGCTACAATCGGGGGTATATCAACCGGGATAGCAAAAAAGATATCATCATGCAGCCAGAGTAAACTGCAGAATTACTTACTTCAATTTCATATTGCATCAACCGCATATTCGCAGTTATCCCTGATGATATCGTCGTCACTCGATAATACAATTATATCAGATAGTGAATTCTCAGCGATGGTCAGTATTTTTGATTCCGCGATATCGAAATTAGAGCGACAACATGAATATAATAACAATGACAACACCGATGGAATCAGAAAACACGAACCCAAAAAACAAAATGATCTCAATAATATCAACATTACCAGATTGTGAGTTCTCAGTGATGGTCAGTATTTATGATTCCTCGATACCAAAATTAGAAATAAATCATGAGTATAATAACAATGACAACACCGCAGGAATTACTTCAACGAATAGTGGAGAACACGAACCCAGTACAAACAAGCATGATATCAATAACATCAACGAATCCAGAATTCAGTGTGAATTTCCCCTCTCCGGTCCCAGTGAAGGAGATAGCGCTAGCAAAACTACGAATGTATCACAGTTGGCCTAATATCAGATCAAAATCATTTGGTGGTCAACAACCCAATAATTCTTTAGTGTTTGCAAATAAGAATAAACCCGACGGTACCCCAGACTGGAACGTCGTTTCCATACCAACCGGATCATACCAAATCGAACAAATCAATAATGAATTCGCGCGTAAAATAAAATCGATTACTGGAAAAGAATCAAAAATCGCTATAACAGTTCATGAACCGACGCTATCATCCGCAATTGAGATAAGCACAGAAGGATATGTCGTAGATATCTATAACAGCTCGATAAGAACCGTACTAGGATGGCCTGAATTACCACCCGGTGGAAAAACTGTTGATTTACCAGAACCACAAAAAACTGATTATATCACCGACAGAATAAAACCTGATAATCCAATAAAGAGTTATAAAGATCACCAATTCACTATAGATTTTTTTGGTATCGGATACTACGAAACCGGAGAAGAGAAGCCAGGGGGGGGAATAGAGGGACATCATTTTGTTGACAAACCTAAAATCGTTAAAAATTTCACAGCAATGAATAATGATTTTTCACTGTTGTTAATATCTCTTAAATCCGGCTCTCTCACCCGAGATGAATTTATCAGCGTCGTAGAAACATGCAATAAAATTATCGACGATATGGAAACATTTAACCTAAAAATTATTCAGGATATATTAGATGACGATAATCCCCTATCGAGAATAAGATTTGCAACAGACTATAAAATCCCCGTTAAAGATATTCCAACATTCAAACTACCGGGATATAACGTACCAGAACTAAAAAAACTTCTCAATGATGCCATCGATGTTGGTTTCAAAATAATTCATGATACGTGGAAAAAAACAGCATCACCGGAAATAAAAATCCTCAAACACAATAATGACCCAGATGGTGGCGGTAGGCATATCGCTCCGTTCAACGTGAATATTTCATCGGTGATTGCGCTCAATTTAGTATGTGATGTTATCGAAGGAAGCTATCAAATTAATCTCGAACGATCAAATCAAGCTCAGCAAGGATATATTCTTTATTCGTTTGCACCAACAGCTCCTCCAGGATTCCTAATTATTGAAAACCCAATTAATCCTGTCTACATGCGATGCCATAATAATTCATTAACCAGAATTAATTTCAAACTCACCGACCAGTCAAATAATCTGATTGATTTACAAGAAGAGGTGTTAGCGATTAGTCTGTTTGTGAAATCATAAATGATTTTCGTCCTAAGGACTGGATCAAATATTCGGTTAAAATCGTAAAAGAATTATTAACCCAGAACTGAAAACTTTAGCAGCAGAGAGGGTGGATGACCACATCATTGCGAGCAAAATTGATTAAAAAATCGTAAAATCTCCGTTTTCATTTTTTTAGTTAAAATGAGATTTCGTAGGGAAAGCTCATTAAGATTTCAATCAATTTTTTGTCTGAAAACGTTGTAGGGTTTACCCCTGAGACATTTTTTTTGGTTAAAATGAGATCGTAGGAAGGCTCGTTTTAAGGATTCAATCAAAATTTTGTCTGAAAACGTTGTAGGATTCACCCTCTCTGCTGCTTTATGTGAATGCAAGAGTAACAACTAGAGTGGAAGGCACATCCTCATTTCAGCAAATTTAGTTTCCTGAGATACATAACCCAAATGTAATACCATAGAAAAACAGGTAAGAGGTGGAGTGTGATGCATAGAATTTTTGTAATATTGATGTCAGTTGCACTTCACTGAGGATCCGATTTGTATACCAAAATATGGAATGAAATTTGGTTTCTGATCATGCAATTTTAGAATATGGGCCAAAAAAACCCATCATATGTGAAATTCAAGATATTAAAGGATATTACAGTAGCATACAGAAGAACCAAGTTTGTTCATCTGAGATGAAGCATTGGTTCATTTACTCAACATAGAGGCTCGCTAAATTGGATGTTCGAAATGCTTCCTGGCTAAGTCCATCTATGTACATAAACCTGAGCATATGCAAATAAGATCTGTGAAAACAACTGTGTCACAATCTAGTTTAAATCTTGCTTAAGTTCTAAATAACCAGATATGTGTCTGCCATGACTGGTATTAAAACCAGGACTTCTTGATATTTGGTACTCATGGTCTTTACACTAAATCGTGAAAATCTGTTCTCACCCAAAACAGCAATAATAGAACCATCAAGACTAAGACTCCAAAAATCTAAACACTACATTACAGGCTTTAGCTGTTCATGTTGCATACAAAATCTTACAATTTGCTATCTTTCCCTCAAAAGTCCAAAGAACATATTAGACTGATTTTTTTTCAACGAACAATTACAGTGTCTTTAGTTCGAAATGAAGATTTCAGTGGCCATAATACATTTGGAGGCTGAAAAATATCTATGAGAGAGAAGAAATAAAAGACTTCATTCCATATCACAAACGGTATCTATTTAACAATACATCACATATCTATGTACATCCTGCTACAGGATCCAAGTCATCATTAAACTGATCCATCTTCCTTAAGTTACTTCCCTTGGAAAGATGGTTACTACTTTCCAACATATTCAAGAATATATCTTAATCTAGAAAAGAGCCCATATTTATAAAATTAAAATGATCAATTCTGATACATTGCAGTACCTCTGCGAAAAGAATTTCACAAATGATCATTCTGAATTGAAGCAGACCCAATCTGTGTCATCTACTAAGAAACTTCAATATGTTTCTAAAGACGTGGTACCTAAAACTTCAGTAAATCTTATTTTAAAAAATTAATCATTCTTAAATGATACTTCATGGATGCTGAAATGATAAAAAGTCTTTAGAGATTCTGGCATGAATCCAAAAAATAGAATATCAAAATTAAAACTATTCACTAAGCAAAAGCTTACTGTAAAGGGAGTAAAAAGAAAAAGCAAATATCCTTTCCAAATCTTATTTATCAAAAGGACCCTAAATCCCTATCACCTACCCAGGATCCTCCATTGCTTCATAATCATACAAGCTACTTTCTGGGTCACTGAAGACATCATTGTTTTCTGGAGGAAGTGGTTTTCCCACCAGGGATGAGTTAAGAATATCATGTGATACACCTCGAGTAAGCAGCGGCAGAGAACCAGCGGTGATTGTTGCTCGTGTACTTGGCACTGCCATAAAGGCCACACTCGGAAGAAAAGCTGGGGTGATGGTGGACTGTAAAGAAAATACAGAAATACATATACATGAAAATCAGAACTTCTTGATATCAGTCAAAATTCTGCAAAACAGAAAAATATGACTTGAAGATCCCCTGTTGTCATGAAAGACTGCATTTCTCATGTATTATTTAAATAATGCAACACTGGTCCCTCACTATAAAACACCTCTATAAGACACCACGTCACTATAAAACACCTGTATAGGATCCTCCAGCAAATAAAGTGTGGTTATCGATCCCAGTTTGTAGTTGAAAATAATCTTCACATTGATGCTTTGTTACCGCAGTGAAAGGCAAACTATAATATTATGTTCTCCATTATACATAGTAAAATACTAATGTATGTATTACAATGTGGTAACCTCAAAGACCACCTGTCTTAAGAGACCACTTTTATTATGTTGAAGGGTGAACTCTCAATCTAGGTTTCAATGTAGTGATCATTTTTCCATATGAAACAAGCTTTTCAAAAGGTCAGATAAATATGAAATTGTGACATAAGCAATATGTTATGAAAACCAAGAAAAATATTTTGAAATCTTCCACTCATGGAAAAAAATTGGTATCATTAAGTATAATTTGTAGTTTGATGGGCATTTTAACCGAATATTGCCACACTCAAATCCACCCTACACTACACTTCCTCAGAGAGAATTCAGCCAGCAATACCTGTGTAAAGATAATCTTGTCCACTAATTTCTCATATTGTTAAAACTCTTTGGTACCACATCAGTGGTTAAGTGGTTAGAGTGTTTGCCTCAGATGCAGGAGGTCATAGGTTCAAACCCTGGCAAAGTCATACCAGAGACTTATAAAAATGGTAATAACAGCTGCCTTACATGGTTCTTAGCACTAACAGGTTAGTGTTAAGACTGGTTGGCTTCATGTATTTGGGATATAATTCACAATATTGTACCTGGTAAGTACCGGTACTCTTTGAATTTTCACTTTGTATTCTTGGGAAATAAATTATTTGTTTAATTTTGCAAGCCATTTGGTTTCCAATAATTTGCAAGTACGTTTATGATCTGTATGAGAAGCTACTGGCAAGCTTTCTCACATACCCATATTGGTTGAACCTGAGACTCGATCGAACCCACACAGATAGAAGTGAGATGGCAGTGATTCGTAACAACGACTATGGATTCTTATAAGTTTGCCAATTTTTTTTTGTTTTTATTTGTGAAATATGCAAAGACGGTCAAGATATGGCAGCTAACTTTGGTTCCTTTTCACTGGTAGTGCTTCATGCATGAACATCGATGACCCAGCATCGCCCAGAAGAGAAACACATCATTTCGAAGAAAATATGACCATTAACATGGATGATACTCTAGTGTACTTTGATCATATTTCTGGATGGACTGATGATAAGATGGGGGTCAAAAGAATGAGAATTAGCAAGACTAGTGCAGATATCTTTTAAATCTGACTTTTGTCCTTGCAGTTTCCGCTTTAGGTTATGAACTGCCTCAAACAATTCTTCAGCGTATGAAAAAGCTACTATAATATTCATGTACAGAAAGAACGGATTATATGTGTGCAGGAAAACGGTTGTGTTGATGAGATTAAAAGAATTTTTTTTTGTTTTTATTTGTGAAATATGCAAAGACGGTCAAGATATGGCAGCTAACTTTGGTTCCTTTTCACTGGTAGTGCTTCATGCATGAACATCGATGACCCAGCATCGCCCAGAAGAGAAACACATCATTTCGAAGAAAATATGACCATTAACATGGATGATACTCTAGTGTACTTTGATCATATTTCTGGATGGACTGATGATAAGATGGGGGTCAAAAGAATGAGAATTAGCAAGACTAGTGCAGATATCTTTTAAATCTGATTTTTGTCCTTGCAGTTTCCGCTTTAGGTTATGAACTGCCTCAAACAATTCTTCAGCGTATGAAAAAGCTACAATAATATTCATGTACAGAAAGAACGGATTATATGTGTGCAGGAAAACGGTTGTGTTGATGAGATTAAAAGAATTTTATTTCAAATACAGTTTTAAATTTTTTTTAAAAATAAAATTTTAGAGTGCATTTTTTGACTTCTTGTTGTTGTTGTAGGGTTTAACGCCATTTTTCAGCACACGATAGGCTATATATGGCGGCCAGTATTATTGGTGGAGGAAGAACATGGGAAAACCCCCGGAAAGGACCACCGACCCACGAGAAGATACTTGTACTGGCAAGCTTTCTCACATAACTACATTAGCTGAATCTTAGACTCGAACACACGCAGACAGAGGTGAGATGGCAGTGATCCATAACACAAAGCACTTTAGACCACTTGGCCACACAGGGCCTGTAATTTTTTAATGAGTTAAAAGGTTTCCCCACAACTTACAACTTGAAAAAAATGATGTGTCCCAGAACATACAGTGCACACAAAAATATATACTTTTTAAACTAATTTATGGTGTCCCAACAAATATGGTAAATATTGTATGTACCAGACAGAAATCGTTACAAGTGTATCTGAGTGAAAAGTATTTGTGCAAACATGGACTCACACTGGTAAATTCTCTCCTTGTCGCGATCACGTATGAACCGTGTTCAAATTTGAACAGCTAAATATTCACAGACCCTAATCACAGAAATACTTGCTTGATATGCCATAGATAGGGTTATCAGAACCTTGGCTAACGAAGATGTGGTATCAAATATCTTAAAGTTTGCAATCAGCGAATAAATATATAAAAGCAATGACTTTCAAGATATTATATATGTCTGTTTGTTGTTCTTTTTTCTATATTATTATTAAATGTATTTAATTTCCTTTTTAAATCTGATAACCAGATAAAATGATTGATAAACAGATACCTTATAGATGCCAGGCTCTGCATGGGGAATTATTTTGATAAAGTGGTAATACCAAAAGAAATATTTTTGAAATGGCAAATACTTGTCCAAATGTTGAGAACTTGATGTATATGTTGCACAAAGTGTAAATCAACTTGAAATATGAATGCTACTTCCATGGCACTCATTCTGCCACCTATGATGTCCAACAGGACATTAAAAGATGCAATTAAAGAACGGCATCTAAAATCAAGTGCACGGGGAGAGTAGCACTAGGACTGTCACTGGGCATGATAATGAATGTGCATGTCGATAGTGTTGTTCCGATTATCAATTATAATCGATCATCAGTTGGTTGAGCAGAAAATCGATTGTGAACTCCATAATAAATTGTGTGTAAAGGGAGACTACTCATTTGGTGAATGCAAAGCACAAAGGTTAGTAAAACTCCCAGCCACTAAAGTTGACCTGAAATTTATTAATTCCCTTCACAACTACAAATATGAAATCTTATGATTCATAATTAGGAACATATAGTCATTATTACATGGTCAAGTTGTTAAATTGATGAGTTAATACATTTAAACACATTTTGTTGATTTGTTTCAGTCAAATTGCAACATCTTTTGTAGTATTTATAAACAATGACAAACAAGAAAAACGTGTCCTTCTATACTTTAAATTATAGACACATCAAATGTAAACAAAAGAATTTGGGGTACTGTAGAAGTATTTCAGTTACATAGGACTGATTAGCGTTCATTTATCACAAAAACAACAACAGTAACACATAATGTAATATTATTGTCAGGTTAAAGTATACGTGTCATTAAAAGAGATTACTTCTGTACATTTATAATCATATTTTTGAACTCTTGATCAAAGATATAAATGTTTAACAAAAATTAAAATTTGCTCTTAGTAACCGATCATAATTGATGATCAGCTGGTTAAGGGCAACCGATTATCGATTATGAATTTCTGACCGATTCCCATCACTACATGTTGACCTCAGACTTTAAAATGTTCACAGTTTTCCAATGAAATATAATAAATTGTGTACAACAATGTTTTAAAGTCAACACCTGTAAATTGCAAAAGCCACCAGAAAACAAAAAGCGTCCATACTTCATATTTTAACTCTTGGGTTTTGACAAATATGGTAACCATCATAACATCCTTGGACATTATCTGATGACAAACTGGTTAACTTATTTGTTACCATGACAGCGATTTTCAGAAAATATATTTCTTATTTGAAAACATGGCCATGGGGTATGGCCATTAGTTGGAAATAGTGATATTCATGTGTATATTTTTAAAATGTACTTGTCTGCGGTCCCGAGATGTTTCCAAAATAGTTTATATAAAATTAGTACACAACAGGAAGTGCAATGCAGAAAAAATACCAAAATTTTAATACTGCGATACCATAGAACCCACGATATCGAATGAAGCTACCATAAATTCATAAATTATTCAGCACCAGAATCTATTAATTTCATCTTACCGTTGCTCTATAAATTTCGGCTGGCTGAGGCATTTTAAAAAGTTAAAATTACAGTCACTCGAGAGAGGAAAACGCTGGTCTCATGTAAAACCTAGATTACCTGCATACACGTTGATTCTATACAGAAAACATATATCGGTGATTTATAAATTGTCAATTGTAGAGATTCTTTGAGACGTGCCACAGCACGCAACAGTAAGCTTCCGTGATCAACGAAATTTACACCTATTAAAAGAATCAGTTTAAAAATTTCTGAGCATCCAAAGTAATTTGAACTCTACGATTTGGTCTTGCACATCAAGATAAATATTAGAATTCAAAACCATACCAAATCTCCTGTACTTCTAGCACCCCTCTTTGACTTCTTCCCGACCATTTTGAAACCTGCAACCACTGTAAACAATCCGCACTGCGCACGACAACTATACCGGAACTCGGGAAATCCGGGATTTTCCTAACTGCACTGTAGTATCAAATGTTTGGTTAGACCAACCAATTGTTCTCCGCCTTTTTTTTTGGTATTTTTTATTTTTGACTAGCGGCTCTAATCATAATTTAAAAAATGGCGGAGAACAATTTGTTGGTCTACTGTTTGATGTGCTTGGATATCATCGAATTCATAGGAGATTTTTAAGGAAATAAGTATATATTGCAAGTGTAGTCAAAATTAGTATAGGTAACCTGAGTGTTAACAATGTGAAACTCACTGATGCGATAAAATCTCATCGCTATCAGAAACATTTGAGATTTTGATAAAATAGACCAATATTTAAAGTTTAATTGGAAGAGGATTTGAAATGGGGAATTCATAATCGTAACAAGTTCCACTCGACAGTTTCATCCGTTGCACACGAATTTAATTTTAAATGAAAGATACTTTCACATATTTTCCTTGTTGACCATCTTCATAATTAAAAAATTCATGTAATTTCTACGAAATTGTTAAAATAACTGTATAATCCCCTGGTCATCACCACCAGTCTCTTGACCTAGTGCGGTCGTCGACTAACGTCGAGGCGATGTGCTGCTGATAATCTGACCAATTCTCGCCACTTGTCTCGATCACGTGCCAATGCCTGTCACCGCAAAACCTTTCCTGGTCCATTCCTGATGTTGTCAGTCCACTTTTTTTTCTCTGTCCACATCTTATTCTGCCACCCTGGACGCTGCCTTGCAGGACTGTTGGGAATAGACTGTTGGCTCTAGTGATATGGTCATTACATTTCAGCTTTCTTTTTTGATGATGGTGAAGAGGTCATCATATTGGCCTACTTTACGCCTGATGGTGTTACGCGCTTCTTTTTTGTGATGTGGTCCATGTAAGAGATGCCAATGATGGTCCTGTAGCATCTCATTTCAAGTGCCTGTAGCCTTCGTTGTAATTCTGCTGTCAAGGTCCAGGCCTCACATGAATACACAAAAATTGAGATGACTAGTGCTCTCAATAGTCTGATTTTAGTTTTCAGACAGATATTCTTGTCTCGAGAGATGGATCTTAGCTTTGACATAGCTGAAATTTTTTCTGCTGCTCGTGACCAAATGTCTACTCTTGATCCCTCTACGGTGATCATAGAACCAAGATATTTGAACTGGCTCACTGTTTCCAGTTCCTATCCTCTGATTTTAATCTTGACTGAGATTTGTTTTCCACTATTTGCCATCAGTGTTGTCTTCTCGGCGTTTAACTCCATGTCGAATCTGGAAGATGTTTCATCCAGGTTCTTCACTATGGTGGCAACTCGTCTCTTAGTGCCTGTAAGCCCATCAATGTCGTCTGCAAAGTGTAGGTTGGTGATGTTACGCCATCCAATGCTGACTGTCCCACAGTGGTTTTCTAGGGCTTCGCCCATGATGCGCTCTAAGTAGATTTTGAAAAGCGTGGGTGACAAGAGACAGCATTGACATACTCCAACTGTTGTCTTACACCAGTCACCCACAGATCCTTGGACAATTACTGCACTGGTAGCCTTGTCGTATTTCTGCTTGATGATATTGGTCAACTTTGGACCCATGCTGTACTTCTTCATTGTGACTCACAATGCCTCATGCCACACTCTGTCAAAAGCATTTTTAAAATCTATGAACACATGCTAGATATCTTGTTGATGTTGCGAGTAGTTTTCACACAGAATCCTGAGATTCAAAATTTGTTCTGTGGTGCTTCTTCCACTCTGGAACCCGGCCTGTTCTTCAGCGATTCTTTCTTCTGTCTACCTCTCATTTTGTAACCCTGGACGATGCCCTGCAGAACTGTTGTGGATAAACTGTTGGATCAAGTGAAATGGCCATACCATGTCAGCTTTCTCGTTTTGACGGTGGTGAGGAGGTCTTTATATAGGCCAATTTTGCGCCTGATGGTGTTATGTACTTCTTCATTTGCAATATGGTCTATGTAAGAGATGCCAAGGATGGTTCTGTAGCATAACCTTGAGCAATTACTGCACTGGTAGCCTTGGCGTATTGCTGCTTGATGGCATTGGTCAACTTTTGACCCATGTTGTACTTCTTTACTGTGGCCCACAATGCATCATGCCACATTCTGTCGAAAGCCTTTTTGAAATCTTTAAACACATGATATATGTTGTGTTGATGTTGCGAGTACGTTTCGCACAGGACCCTGAGAACAAACCAAATCTCAGCTATCGCTTCAACACTTCCTAACAATAAAATGGATTAAATTTTCAAAAAATGGACAACCATGTCCTTGAAGATCTAAAGTATTATGGAACAAATGTAAGCAAAGCCTATTGACTGAAAACAAAATAACGGAGCAAATTCCAATGTAGCGATAATGGAATTTAAAACAACAGCACCTCTATTGGGAAGACTAGGACCTTATGGCCTCGCCTTTCCTTTCGAAGAATATATGAACAAGTCACGCTTCTGTTGCAAAATGCAAACAAAGGGGACATTCCACCAAGACATACAGTTTTAGACAGTGCAGAACATGTGCAGAAAAACACCAAGAAAAATGCGCCTAACAAGGACAAAAATGCGCTTAAATGACAAATACAACTAGAACAACAATGATACCTCAATGGGTGAGCAGTGTTCATCCCATGACGAGTTTAAAAAAAGCAATGAAGTTAAGAAATATATCAGTTCGGTATGCTTGGATATCTAGCCAACTTAGATAATGATAGACCTGAACAAAATAAGAATACCCGATTATCCACCAGTAACAGCAAGCCGACACCAATAACTACATCACCAATAATACCAACAACACGAACCACATCTGGCATAATGGTAACTCCATTAATGGATCTTGGAAAGGAGCCAAACGCAAGGAGATTGCTGGTTTTCCCCATGGAAACAGCACCATTGACCAACAACATCAGTACAGTTATCAACAACAACTTCTTTGGGGGAAAAAGAACCAAGGCATCAGGAAAAAGAAACTCCTACAACAGGAGTTACTGCAACAACGCAAACGTTAGAAGAAGAAAACACAAAAATGAACAACTAAAAACAACTAAAGACTGGAAACAACTATTGTACAACATAGCTATGACCAAGAACCTGAAAGAAAGATAAGGAGAAGGCAACACCAAATAAAGATGTAACAAAGAGCAGATGTAGTAAATGAAATATTTGACCAACTTTTGATTTGGGAGGTTAAGACATCTATTAGACGACTATGAAACAACTAGGCAGCACACAGAGACACTCAGAACAGTTCTAGAATTGATTCGGGAAATATACTACGATAGACATCTTAGCGCCAAAAATAAAATGAAGTTAATACAAGCAAATCGGCAGACAGAGAACATCAGTACCCTAGGACATCAATTCTTCAAATGCCGGATCACTATCGTGGTCCTTAGGACATCAATTCTTCAAATGCCGGATCACTATCGTGGTCCTGATCGTCAATGAACTGTAAAAAAAGATCACATCATACAGAACAAGCCCATCCATCATCACCATCAATGGGAGGACAATATGTTTCGGAAATATAGTCGCTCTAAAAGAACCCTTTTTATTTCCAGAGATGTAATTTCATCCCTCGTAAGGGCTTTCATTAGTTGACTCTTATAAAAGGATTTCAAAATGGCATGAATTCCAACTCAATAAAACCAAACAAACAAGCACGATCTTTCAGCTTACCGTTCCAAATTTATTTTCACCCAATACACCGAACTTGGTTTACAAATTATTTGGTCACTCTGACCTCACAACATGATATTTTTAATGCTTTTAAAAAAAATGGAAATGTTCTTATCTATTCAATTCATAACTTACGTAGGAAAATGATTAGCTTTGGAGTACTAGACACTAATTACAATGGTGGTAAATACCACAATTTGGATTAGGAAATACCTATTAATACAACTATGTTTGTATTTGATTACAGTAGACCAAGACGTTTCTGGAAACATCAGTGAGCAATGCGCCAGGCTTCCGAGTCCCTCTGTACCTTCCGAGTCCAAATCACCAAAGGTGAGTATGCGTACATATATTCCCGCTCATCGTATACTGTATCTCGTGGAACTTGATTGTCCCGAAATCGGACAAAATTGAGTAGTATATCTTATATGCATACATACGTTGGGGAAGAGGCTCCCTTTCTTCACCTACTAATAAATTAAATATCCTTAAACTCGGGAATAAACTAGTCGCATATGCAACATGTGCGAAAGCGACTTTAATCCAACAAGCAAACGAACGGTCAGTCTGGAATCAATCGACGAGAAGGCAAAAAAGTTATGCCAAAAATACATGACAAGAAAACAACGAATAAGCCAACCAAGAAAAAGGAAAGAAAAGAAAAGGAAAAGTAGACACCAGGCATGCGACATTAACAAACATAGAAAAGAAACCAGTCATACATAAGGATGTATCTACTAAAACAGAAAATTGCATTGGGAGTATCAGGAATCGTATTTCACCCTATCTAATTTTGTTTTATATATTAGGAATCTGTTTATCGGATTAATACACATTACAATCGATAACAAAATATCAGTTCAACATACTTGCGAAATCCTAAAATTAACTTTTTAACAAATACTTGACAGAAAATGAACTGGAAATCATGTAATGAGCGAAAGTGAAAGTATTAAACTCAAGGAATGGAAAGCCTACAGACTTGGCACTATAACTACAGGGGACATATTACTAGTGCCCCCTTATTAATTCTTCCGTTAAGCAAGGTAACTCATAAACCGGATATAATTTGTATCCAAGAAATACACCTCACCCCTAACAACAAATTTTCTCTCAAAGTCCCTGGCTACTCCAAATCCTTCAATACCTATCGCTCTAATGGAATAAAGGGAGTGGGTGGGGTGGGCTTGCCATTTAAGCCATCGACAACGAAGTGAATGTCACTATAAGACGAATACATTTATCGACCGCTATGAAATCCTTGAGTACCAATCGATAATGGTCATAATTGGCAGCATTAATTTAGACGTTTTCGATATGTATGATCCGAATGGAATCATTCGACTAATTTTAGTTCCTGCAGATCAGTGCTTATCACTCCATATTATTTTCGAAGACTTCAACGCACGCAATGAGATATGGGGCGGCATCACGATTGATAACAAGAAACAAATATTTAAAGGTGGGTCACTATCGACAACATGGTTAAAAAACTAGGATTAACCGCAAAAAAATTAGCTTTATCTGCATTTGAATTAATGACACGCTCACCTAAAATAGCGGAAATAACTGATTGGAAAGTAGACCACGATAGCACTCTCATATTCACCATTTCCCAATAATAAAAACCATCGACATCTACAATACCACTAAGAACCAAAGTAAAAATCATCAACATCTACAATACCACTAACAACCTAAGTAAAAGCCATGAACATCTACAACACCACTAACAACCTAAGTAAGAACCATTAGCATCAACAATACCACTAACAACCTAAGTAAAAACCATTAACATCTACAACACCACTAACAACCTAAGTATTAACCATTAACATCAACAATGCCACTAACAACCTAAATCAAAACCATTAAAATCTACAATACCACTAACAACCTAAGTAAAAACCATTAACATCTACAACACCACTAACAACCTAAGTAAAAACCATTAACATCTACAACACCACTAACAAAAAAAGTAAAAACCATTAACATCAACAACACCACTAACAACCTAAGTAAAAACCATTAACATCTACAACACCACTAACAGCCTTAGTAAAAACCATCAACATGAACAATACCACTAATAACCTAAGTAAAAACCATCAACATCTACAACACCAGCAACAACCTAAGTAAAAAACCATCAACATCTACAATACCACTAACAATCTAAACAAAAACCATCAACATCTACAACACCTCTAACAACCAAAGTAAAAACCATCAGCATCTACAATAACACTAACAACCTAAATAAAAATCATCAACATCTACAACACCATTAACAACCTAAGTAAAAATCATCAACATCAACGATACCACTAATGACCAAAATAAACCAATAACACCTACAATACCACTAACAACCTAAGTAAAAACCATTAACATCTACAACACCACTAACAACCTAAGTAAAAACCATCAACATCTACAATACCACTAACAGCCTAAGTAAAAACCATTTAATCTACAATATCACAAACAACCTAAATAAAAACCATCAACATCTACAACACCACTAACAACCTAATTTAAACCCTCAACATCTACAACACCATTTACAACCTAAGTAAAAACCATTAACATCTACAACACCACTAACAACCTAGTAAAAACCATCAGCATCAACAATGCCACTAACAACCTAAGTAAAAACCATTAACATCTACAACACCACTAACAACCTAAGTAAAAACCATTAACATCAACAACACCACTAACAACCTAAGTAAAAAACATCAACATCCACAACACCACTAACAACCTAAGTTAAACCCTCAACATCTACAACACCATTTACAACCTAAATAAAAATCAATAACACCTACAATACCACTAACAACCTAAGTAAAAGCCATGAACATCTACAACACCACTAACAACCTAAGTAAGAACCATTAGCATCAACAATACCACTAACAACCTAAGTAAAAACCATTAACATCTACAACACCACTAACAATCTAAGTAAGAACCATTAGCATCAACAATACCACTAACAACCTATGAAAAAACCATTAACATCTACAACACCACTAACAACCTAAGTAAAAACCAATAACATCTACAACACCACTAACAACCTAAGTAAATACCATTAACATCTACAACACCACTAACAGCTTAAGTTAAACCCTCAGCATCTTCAACACCATTTACAACCTATGTAAAAACCAATAACATCTACAACACCATTAACAACCTAAGTAAAAACCATTAACATCAACAATACCATTAACAACCTAAGTAAAAACCATGAACATCAACAACACCACTAACAACCTGAGTGAAAACCATCCACATCTACAACACCACTAATAACCTAAGTAGATCACCCATTCGGTGATATGATAAGGCGGACTGGACGACGTTCGGCAGTATTTGCGAGAATATGAAAGAAGAAAACTTGACTGATATAAACAGAACAATCAAACCAGAATGTCAAAGATGTCCTTAAATGTGAAGCTAAACTGATCATGCACAACAGAAGAGGAATAAGGGGAAAACAAACTGTCCCCTGGTGGAACGAAGAATGCAAGCCGACAATAACAGACCAATAAATTAAAACCCTGAACAAACTTAAAACTCTAAACTTGAATAATACTTTTTAACTTATAAAGAAAAAGAAAAACAAACAAAGCAAGACATTATTAACGTTGAGTAAAAATAGCATGGTCTGAAATTTTCTTGTCCCTCAATATAAAAAAAAATGCTCAACAGGCATGGAACAAAATCAAATTTATTAGAGGAAAACAAAGTATCACGAACCCACAAATAACAGACGCAATCACTCACGAACGATGAAAAAGCCGACAAACTAGCGAAACATTTGGATCGGAATAGTAGCAACTCAAATCACTCTAATCAATTAAAACATAACAGATTGCAGATCGAAGCCCAAGATCCCCATCGATATGAGAACCGCGGACCTCAGTTAACATCATTGAGTGAAACTTTTACAATTTACGAATGGAATAAAGCTGTAAAAACTCTCCAGGACAGGATACCCTGGGAGACGAAATTTACAAACATCTACGAATCGATATGGAACTGGTGATGTTAAAACTTATAAATGTAATACGGAGAAATCCCCGAAAACTGGAAAACAAGCTATAGTTATAGCCATATTTAAACCCGGGAAGTATGTATGCATCAGCAAATAAGTCATATCGACCAATCTCTCTCACCAATAAGTTATGTAACATTATGGAAATATTGATCAATAATACACAATAACATAATACTAATAATAATAGACTAAAATAATAATAAAATAATACTAATAATAATAGACTAAAATAACACCTCGAAGGGAATAGAATTATCTCACAAAATTAATGCGGCTTACGTGCCAAATGATCTACTCTTGATCAACTAATTAGATTAGAAGCACATTTCAAATTAGCATTCAATGAGAAATAGAAAATGATAGACACCTCACAGCTATCTCCATATTAACCTCTCTCAGCTCAGCTTTGACAAAGCTAGTGCTTTGATTTGGACAGGTCTTATTGCCAAATTGAATCACTACACTATTTTAGTCCACATTTAAAAATGGATATAAACAACTTCCTGACTGATGAGTTATTTGATAACGATTAATCTGACACATTTAGTCTGGAAAACGGCGCACCGCAAGGCAGTGTGATGAGCCCAACGTTAGTGATATATCATGTGCACTCAATTAACCAATAAGTAATTAACCTCTCTCAGCTTGCGGATGATTGTGGAATCTGCAAAGTAGGTAATCTAACCAGCGAAGCCATTATCAGGGAATTTCAGAGGGGTTTAAACAGCGTAGGCAATCGGGCAGAATTCAACGCTAAACGAAACAGTGATCGCAATCTCGTAGCATCTTTCCTAGAACCCGAAGCTGCCTCACTGCAGACATCGTAGGAGTATTATTTAAATGTTTTCTAAAGCTACGTAAAAATTCCAAATCAAACATACAAGACCTCGAAAAATCTTTTGACGAAGTGTGAACAGATGGCCTAATTGCAAAATTAAACCAGTGCGATATTAACGGCCACATGCACCAGTGGATATTAACTTTCCTAACTGGAAGATAAACCAGGGCAAGAACAGAGGAACAATATTCGGACACCCGTGTACTAGATATTGGCACACAACAAGGAAGTGTCATAAGCCCCACTGTATTTATTATCATGATCAATAACCTGGAGCGTTCTGTCGATCTTACTAAGGTAGATGACAACTGCGTATGAAAGGCAGAAAACCCATTGAGCAGCAAAGCGATCGGCATTTCTAATTGAGTTTAAAGCAGATTGGACAGCGGGCAAACATGTTGAGCTTTAAACTATCAAAAGAATTATAAATAGTTCCTGAACTTGTCAAGATAAGCTTCAGGGACAAACTCGTAATTCTTAAGATGCATTCCTTAACAAGATCATAGGCAGCACTTTGCTGTTCTGACAGCAACACATTATTCAAAATGAGGAACTTATTTGTCTACTTCTATTTCTCTAAAAGGGGATACTAACCTAATAATTTATGAATTTATGTAAAATGAGCGTATGTACTTGTCACTTGCCGTCACTAATTTTTAAAATCTAAATTGACATTTTTTCCCTTCCATTTCACTTTGCATTTCAATCTCTTTCTTTCTTTCTTTTCTCTCTCTCTCTCTCTCTCTCTCTCTCTCTCTCTCTCTCTCTCTCTCTCTCTCTCACACACACACACACACACACACACACACACACACACACAGCATTTGATATTCATCTTTCTGTAACTGCATCTGTCTCTCTCTTCTATTTCTCCAATTGCATTTGAATTTGTTTCTCTCTTTCCTCTTTCTTCAATAGCATTTACTTGTCTTCTTTCTGTAACTGCATTTGTCTCTCACACTCCTCTTTCTCCAACTGCATTGTCCCCCCCCCTCTCTCTCTCTCTCTCTCTCTCTCTCTCTCTCTCTCTCTCTCTCTCTCTCTCTCTTCTTTATCTAATTACATTTGTTTCTCATCTTTCTCCATTGCATTGTCCTCTCTGTTTCCTCTTTATCTAATTGCATCTGCATTTGTTTTTCCTTTTTCTCCCAATGCATGCATTTCTAAACATTTTCTTTCTGAAGCTCCAACTTTCTTAACTCCAATTCCATCTTGTATTTTAATGTTAGTTCCTTTACTTTTATGTTAGAATCTGAACTAATCAAATCAAAAACCCTTTTATCAAAACAGTCTTTTCGATTAAATATTGGACTAAAATATTTCATTTTGCTTGCTTCGTTAAAGACGCTTTTGCCTCAGAAAGATCACTTTTTTTCTGGCAAGCTGAAGCCATTTTTGTAAGGAGTCTAAATGTTCGTGGGTAGGATTTGAAATAAAGATCTCCACTTTATATGATATTGTTAAAAGCTTGTCGATTTCACTCAAGATTTATAAAACGTGAAATAACGCTTGCGATTTAGAATATTCCAAAACAAGGTGAATCACAATTTGAAAAACAAAGGTTTCTGAAATATTTTAGCGAAATTCGTGTTCCGAAAGAGCACCCAGTTTTCTGTTACGAGTCAATGCTCTTCAAATAAATAACAGAATAGAGTTAAAGCCAAGAATCTTTGTAAAATGTAACAATCATTTATTTCCCTAAAATACAAAGTTAAAATAAGAAAAAAGAACTTACAGTATTGCTAATTATATCTCATAAGAATTCAATAATTACAGGCACAAGTCCTAGTGATTTAAAGTTCTGAATGTAATTCAGTAAACGTCCCGATTAAATCCCAAAACTAATGTCGATGACGTATCTGTTATAGCTTATATAGTGTCTATATGCCAGCAGTCGTTTTGTTTTTGATTCACAGTAACATAATTCCATGTTTGAATATACTATAAATTCCGATTAATGTCTCTATCCAAGAACTGTAATATTATCTAGTATTTATTTTAGTATTTCTAGAGAAAATAATCACTTGTATTCAATATTCAATGATTATAAGGAAACGATTAATCGCACCTGGACACAACATAATGCAACTTGAAAGTGCTAGATGTTAAAGCGCGAATGGCCACGTCCTCACAGTTACAAGATTGTATAGTTGTCTACTTGACTTCGGGTCACATTAAGCACTTTTAAAAAAAATAAAAATAAGAACCAATTACCTTTCTAGAATCATAATGTTTACAAAATCAAGACCATAACCTCAATTGCACTCATGAATTTCCTAAACGTATATACCCAAATAAATATCTCTACTTCTTTTAATAATAATGATCCTGTTTTTAAGCCCATTCACAAAGAGAATAATTTAGCTATGTATTAGGTTTTTTTTCTCGCAACAAAATGAAATCAAAGAGTCAGGTCAAGCAGAAATGAACTCAATTTTTGGCAAGGTCAAGTCCAGCATACAATGTTACATTACAATATCATGTAGATAAAGAAATATGTTTTTCAAAACTAACAAATAAACAAATAATTTAAATGTAGATACCATGAGCTAGGGAATTTAATTTTAATGAACTCATCGTGATTACTTAGGTGTGATACAGAGTATCAACAGCATCCTTTAACATTATTTGAACCGTATTTGGTACATACAAGTGTGATGCTAAGCGCCCTAAATTTATATGAACTCCATCAAGAGTTAAAATTGCCTTGACTAACCGATGTTATCAATACTTCACTCTTATCTGCGGAATTAACATCATTTTTCAAAGCTGCCATAGTAAAATCTTTGTAGAAGGAACTGGCGCGTAATTAAAAAAAAAGTTGTTCTGTCTCATCTTGTATCTCACTGGAATTCAAATAGTCTTTTTCAAGAATAAACTATTATATATATATATATATATAGGTACACACACATGTATGTGTGTACATACATACATAAATACATACATACATACAACACACACACACACACATATATATATATATATATATATATATATATATATATATATATATATATATATATATATATATATCATTTAATTGTTTGTTCGTTTTATTTTTGTTATTTCATTACTCGCTATGCTGCACTTTACCTTGTCCAAAATTGATTACCTTTCTGCTTAATTAGTTTGATTTTTATTTTATTCATTGATGCATAGCTAAATTATTTTCTTTGTGCATGGGCTTAATTTCAGAATCATTATTAATAAAAGGGGTAAATGAGTTTATTTGTGTCAAAGGTTTAGACTCTAGAGTTTCCTAAGTGAATTATACATAATCTAGGTTATTGTTTGCAAACATCAATATCGTTCTAAAATATTTTTTTATTACGTAATGTGTTTTATCATACAAAATGCTAGTTGTGACCCGAGGTCAAGTAGAGAACTAAATAAGTTGTTACGGTAAGGACTTGGTTATTCGTGCTTTAACATCCAACACTTTAAAGTTGTATATTACATGTTGTGACCAGAATATTTGGGCTGGAATCTTTTTTTATATTCATATTATTGAATACATGTGATTATTTTCTCTAGAAATGCACTGATAAAATTATTGGATATAGACATTCACTGAAGTTTATAGTATATTAAAACCTGGAACTATATCACTGTGATTCAACATCAGACGATTGAGAACAGATCAACACTTTATCAGCTACCGAAGACACGTCATCGACTTTAGTTTTTGGATTTCTTCGGGATCCGAACTGAGTTATAATCAGGATATTTTATTACTTGGACTTGTGTCTGCAATGTTTGGATTATTTTGGCATTTATTTCGCAATACAGTTTGTCCTAAAACTCAATAACTTTGAATTTAATGAAGAAACTACATCCAAATCAATGGAACCGCAATGGGTAAAAAAAAATGGCCCCTTCGTATTCTAATATTTTTATGGGACAATTGGAAGGTCAAACTTTTAGCATCGGTTGAACTTACACCATACTAGTGGGTACGCCTTTTCGGTGATTTAGAATGAAGTGGCAACATGGAAGAGAAAGTCTGGATGATTTCATATCAAAGGCAAACAACATCCATCCAAAAATTCACGGCAGCAGTCTCCAACTCAAAACCTTGTTTACCTGGACACAACAACCAAACGTTTAGATAGCATACTCCATACAGACATCTACTCGAAACCAACCGACAAACACCAATATCAACTCTCCCAACCAGCTGTCATCCAAAACACTGCATTAGGAACATCGCATATAGCAAGTCACTGAGGATACACAGAATTTGTTCCGACTATGAAACATTCCTAAAAAGTTCTGAAGCGCTACCTAAACATTTAATTTACCGAAGCTACGACGAAGACCTGATGGCGGAGGCAACCCAAAGAGATAAACAAACAAACAGCAATGACCTACTAAAAGATGGAATGAAGGGAAAGGCTGATTTGGATATCATTTATCCTGATCTACCATCCAGACAACCCCAAAGTAGGTAAACTCATTGGAAAACACCGGCACATCGTGGAATCGTTGGACGTACTAAAGTTAATTCTCCCGAACCAACCTGTAGCAGCCCGGAGAGAAAAAAATCCGCAAGGACATCCTAGTCAGGGAGAAGCTAACGACAATTACTAATCAAGACCACCATAGTCAATCTAGTCCCTGTGGCGAAAAAAGGTTCAAAACATATCAGCATATGATAGAGACCAGTACATTTTCTGGCACAGGGACTAGATAAAAACTAAACATACATGATCCAAACAAAACGTGCAAAACAGAGAATGTAATTTATCTCATCACATGTAAGACCTGTGGCCTTCAGTACGTCGGAGAAACCGAAAAGCTACACAAAAGGATCATCCTTCATAGATCTGATTTGGGTTACAAAAAGCTGTACAGAAGCTCGGTCGTAGAAAACGTCTCATCCCCTGGTCAGACTTTCAGTGATATAACACTTATTACAATTGCCTACAACCCTAATTGGAATTTCAGATCAGGAAAGAAAAGGAATCTTACTGGATACGCCGCATTTGAACATTGAAAACAAGCGGTTTAAACCATGAAGACTGGATAAAGACAGTCATGCACAAATACAATTCTTTTTCAGCCGACACATTTTCTTTCAAATAATTCCCTAAATTTGCATAATAGCCTATAATTACAAGTTTAAGAATGAAAATATCTGGGATATAAGTTGTGGTTACATATATTTACATAAATAACATATGTCGTTATGGCTCATCATTTTCTAGGTCAATTATAATATTTTCCAGTATCCGCAACACGTTGAAATAAACTGGTTGAAGCCTTAATCAATTTAACGGGTTAATTTCTATAGAAACAGCCGTTGCAATTTTGAAAACACAATGGCTTGTGTTTTATGTGTTTGTCATGTCTATGTTTTGTATTTTCCGTTGAGAAAGACTCATTAAGAGGCGAAAGTGCTTAGGCTTATTAGGTACTAGTTTTGCACTGTTCGTTGTCAGTTTATTGAATTTAGTATAATCAATCCCTAAAACGTGAACCCTGGATGGATCCAGTGCACTTGAAGGGACTGTTTATTCGCCATATAATTTGTATCCTGTATCATATATATATATATATATATATATATATATATATATATATATATATATATATATATATATATATATATATATATATATATATATATATATATATATATATATATATATATATATATGTATGTATGTATCATGTCAACATGTCAATCATTGGGAATCAATTATCATAATTTGCAGTAGTATTAGATATAAGTTGACAGGAATTATTAATTGACAATTATTTGTTGGAATTACTAAAATGCTCAACCACTTGATGGATTGATACTCGTTTCTAAATTGAATAATTTAGTACCCGTTAGATGACAGTCTGAATAACATAATTGTGGCACAGTGGGATATTCGGAACTGTTGGGATTCATTCGGAACATTCCTTTCTGTTTGGACCACCAATAAGATGATATAGTCGAATTCTGAAGTTAGGGCTTAAATTATTAAAGCTACCTTGTACAGGCTTAAAGTATTAAAGATGACTTGAGTACAGGGTTAAATTAATAAAGATGACTTGAGTACAGGCTTAAATTAATAAAGATGACTTGAGTACAGGCTTAAATTAATAAAGATCACCGATGACTGATTCCACAACGAGGCTAAAACCTAAAACAGACATGAAGCGAACACTGTTATTGTTGGGCAAATAAATCTAAGAATCTATGGTTTTGAGATGAGAAACAAATGTGTTTTAGTTTTTAGTTTGTTTCTTCATGAACGTAAGAAAGTGTAGTTTAGTCTGTTCCTTATATATATATATATATATATATATATATATATATATATATATATATATATATATATATATATATATATATATATATATATATATATATATATATATATATTACTATGATTGCTTAAATACTTCGCACAGTGTTAAGCCGCTTATTATTATGTTCTAAAATGAAATCTTTCATTCAATGGTAAATACACGTATGTTAAAATATCCCCCATTTTGAAAGACTCCGCCCTTTTTGTTCAGCTGAAGACGAATTTAACTTGCTATGTAATGTTCTATGTACGATAATTTAAAGAAATTTTTATTTACCTTCGTACGTCTATTGTAATGACATGAAGTTTTAAAGCCTTTTGCGGAGAATGAATATTAATGCCCTACATAATTTTGTTCTTTGCCTAGCAGAAACCTATGGAAAATAAGAGAGTCAGTGTACTAGTCCTAGAATTGTTCTGTTTCGTGGTTGTTCCACATGTTTTCAAGAAAGGATCACCGTTTCGTTTAGCGTTGAATTCTGCCCGATTGCCTACGCTGTTTAAACCCCTCTGAAATTCCCTGATAATGGCTTCGCTGGTTAGATTACCTACTTTGCAGTAGTAGTAGTAGTAGTAGTAGTAGTAGTAGTAGTAGTAGTAGTAGTAGTAATAGTAACACTAGTAGTAATAGTAGTAGCACTAGTACTAGTACCTCCCGCTTCCGCGGCGGACACTCTAACCACTAAGCCACCGGAGCGGTATTTAGTAATACTAGTATTAGTATTCGTACTATTATTAGTAATAATAGTAGTAGTAGCACTAGTAGTAGTAGTAGTATTAGTATTCGTACTATTATAAGTAATAGTAGTAGTAGTAGCAGTAGTAGTAGTAGTAGTATTAGTATTCGTACTATTATTAGTAATAATAGTAGTAGTAGCAATAGTAGTAGTAGTAGTAGTAGTAGTAGTAGTAGTAGTAGTGGTTGTTGGTGGTGGTAGTAGCGAGGTTCTAAATGAAAATATGATGAATAAATGTCTAGAACCCCACGTATCCAAAGATATTTAAAGAAATACGCAGCGTTTATCTAAATGACAAAGTATTCCTTGTTAAAAGCGTAATGCTAGGGATGCATTGTATTTACCACGGGGATGGTTACTTGTTTACCCCCACCCCCACCCCAACGCAAAGAATCATACAAACTTCCACCCACCCACCCACCAATACACATACCTACTACTTTGAATGTGTCCCTGGCAGAGACATACATTCTTCTTCTAGTCACAGCAGTGAGGAAGTTGTGTGTGTGTGTATACAAACTGACCAATGTATTCATAAGTTAGCTATATGGCCTAAAATTTGCTATATTATGATCAGTTAGAACGGAAGTATACAGTTTAAGAGTTAATTTCCATCGTTTGAGACTTATTTGACATATGACAATGAGTGATTGATTACATTTTGACAGGCGGTACCGTTGTTTGGATGAGGTTAGTATATAAGGTTTACTCTTCAGGTAGCCTTTACAATTAAGAAGTTGTGAGGAGCAAGTTCAGTTTGGAAGAAAAAAAATCAACATTTTCGACCAAGGCAGGTTTCTGATTTAATTATTTGTTCCTTTGGGTTTGTATATATATATATATATATATATATATATATATATATATATATATATATATATATATATATATATATATATATATATATATATATATATATATTCAGTGATTCACTTATTACCTATTTACGTTTTAGATTGATTGATTGATTAATTGACCCATTATTTATTACTGGATCATATTCTGTGCAAAGGAAAATGTAAATGTAATACACTGATCCTTTATTAAATTTATTTTCCAGATGTTATTTTATGAAAACCCAACCAAGCAAGCATTTGTAAACTTTAGAATTGTGGATATTATACGTTTTGCTTATTGAGGTTACCTAGAACTGTAATTAATACCAAGATATTTTCCAGTATCCGCAACGAGTTGAAATAAACTAGTTGAACATAAAAAATGGAAAGGTTTAATTCCTGTAGAAACAGCCATATAAAGTGTTGCAAAAACAACGTTCTTTTTGGTTGTTTTATTTGTCTTGTCTATGCTTTTTTTTTATTTGCCATTGAAATAAGACTCATTAAGAATCGAAAGCGCTCATGCTATACTAGTTTTGCATTAATCGTAGTAAGTTTATTGCATTCGTCTGAATCAATCTCTGACACACACACACACACACACACACACACACACACACACACACACACATATATATATATATATATATATATATATATATATATATATATATATATATATATATATATATATATATATATATATATATATATATATATATATATATATATATTACGATTGCTACAAAACTATTACCTATATGTGTACCCGTTTTATATTACCTCGCCTGTGTATATATCCTTTTCCTACATTCGGTTCACTTTATCGCACTTCTCGGAAACAGCAAAACATGAAACTTTATGTCATCACACTGTTGTTGGTCCTCGCTAGCATGGTCAACTCTATATCGAGATCAGGGGGATTCAGCAGAACAGGCTGGGGAAGCTCTGGTGGATTCGGAGGATCAGGCTGGGGCAGCTCTGGAGGATTAGGAGGATCAGACTGGAACAACTCTGGGGGATTCGGAGGATCAGGCTGGGGCAGCTCTGGTGGTATTAGAGGATCAGGCTGGGGCAGCTCTAGTGGATTTGGAGGATCAAGCTTGGGAAGTTCTGGTGAATTCGGAGGAGCAGGCTGGGGCAGGTCTGGGGGATTAGGAGCATCAGGATGGGGCAGCTCAACTGGATTGGGAGAATCAGGCTGGGGCAGCTCTGGGGGATTAGGAGCATCAGGATGGGGCAGCTCAACTGGATTGGGAGAATCAGGCTGGGACAGCTCTGGTGGATTCGGTGAATCAGGCTGGGGCAGCTCTGGTGGATTCGGAGGTTCAGGCTGGGGCAGCTCTGGTGGATTCGGAGGTTCAGGCTGGGGCAGCTTTGGTAGTGGTGGATTCGGAGGACCATCCTGGGGCAGCTCCAAAAACTTTGGTAACTCGAGACAGACTGACTTGAACGGAAACGGGGGCGTCCTGTACAATGGAAACAAATTTGAAGGCTACGGATTGGGCGGCAATACTGGAGGCTTTAGTGGAAACAGGAGAATTTTTGGCGGTAGCTGGGGCGGAAATAAAGACTACGTTTCCAAATACTGAATGCAGCCCAAGACTTGTCATTGTGACGGAAACGTAGGTATGTTAGTAGATCAAATATGCAAAGGATTCAGGTTTGAAGACACTCCTAAAATGTGACCGTTAAAAATGCAATCCCTAAAGCATTAAACACTATTTGAGAAAATGCTGCATAGTTAGAGTAATACCATTAAATATAAAGTTTGATTTGATAAAAAATAAGAAAATTAATACAGAATTGTAAGGTTTCATAATGTGCAGTTTAGCATAGTCAAGAACTATATCAAGGATGATCGTAGATAAGTAGGAAGGCACCTATGTGCCAAAGTGCATACGCATTTTCGAATGATTTACTTGGTTTGATATACTTGGTTTTCCTTACAAAATTCATACGAATTTTCGACTGATATACTTGGTATTCCTTACATAGTACATACAAATTTTCGACTGATATACTTGGTTTTCCTTACAAAGTATATACGAATTTTCGATTGATATAATTGGTTTTCTTTACGGAGTAGATACAAATTTTCGATTTATATACTTGGTTTTCCTTACAAAAAACATGCTAATTTTCGATTGCTATACCTGGTTTTCTTTACAAAGTACATACAAATTTTCGATTGATATACTTTGTTTTCCTTATAAAGTACATACAAATTTTCGATTGATATACTTTGTTTTTCTTATAAAGTACATACAAATTTTCGATTGATAATACTTTGTTTTCTTATAAAGTACATACAAATTTTCGATTGATATACTTTGTTTTCCTTATAAAGTACATACAAATTTTCGACTGATATACTTTGTTTTCCTTATAAAGTACATACAAATTTTTGATTGATATACTTGGTATTCTTTACAAAGTACATACGAATTTTCGATTGATATACATTGTTTTCCTTATAAAGTACATACGAATTTTTGATTGATGTACTTGGTTTTCCTTACAGAGTACTTTCTAACCGATATACTCTGTTTCTTACTTTGGTTGAATTGCATGTTTCAAATAAATATCGCATTTCGTTTCATGCAGCCAGACAGCCAGACAGCCGGACGTTCTAAACCAGCAAACTGGTCATCTTTAATTTTAGCAAGCTACATCATGACAAAGATGTTACAATCGAAAAGCAACATTCGTCAGTACTGATTTAAGTTTTGTCTAACCTGTAAGTTTCCAGCGGAAACATATATCAGGAATAAAATGCATGTGTTTTTGAAGATTTCATTGGTATTACATTGTCATTTCAATACTAATTATGAGTGATAAAACATACTTATAGTTTTGTCCTAAATGAAATTGCACATTTAAACGTTTAGAATAATCTTTATATTTTAACCATTTTTAATTACCTACTATTTGTATTACATCCCTTGTTAAGAACATATTGCAACTTTGATCTTTATTTGTATGTCAAGACATGCTTTTCTTGAGCGATTTCGGAATGAGATGGTTTGAGGTTTCATGGTGTCTAGTCACTCAGTTTCCTTGTAGCAGAAACAAATATTTAAACTCGCGCACCATCTTCATACAGAACAATTCAGACAAAGCTTGTCAAAGAGAATGTCATATATTAAAAGAAGGAGAGAAAGAACATAATAGGAAAATGTCTCCCTGCGAACACGGTGAAACATTGCATGTCGCTGCCATGTATTTCAGTGTATTAACTTTATAAATAGTAATTCATTTATTTAATTGGATAAAGCCGCATTGGCCTTTCCTTCTATTTGAATAACTCTGTTACCGATGTTCTATACTTACATACTTAAATTAAAATTTCGAAAATTACACTTACAAAACTTCCTCGTACTATGACACTTTAACAATCTCAAGAAATTGCAATATGTATGTATGTATGTATGTATGTATGTATGTATGTATGTATGTATGTATGTATGTATGTATGTATGTATGTATGTATGTATGTCTGTCTGTCTGTCTGTCTGTCTGTCTATCTGTGTGTGTGTCAGCGAATATATGTCGAACTATGTATCCCTGTATAAAAAATATTACTGGAAAGCTATGACTCGAATAGAAAATTAATCAACGAACGGCGGCGACAAGGAGAAAATGATGTAATTCGATAATACCGTGTGTATATAAAATTCATTGACAGTAGGATGTAATTATTGCAAAGTTGTGTGTCTTAGAATGCGCGAACTATGCTGGAGAACCTATCATTACATATAATATAAATCACATTCGCTAGTGTTGAATGTTCGTACGGGGTGATCGACCATATCTTAAATTTGCTCTTGTAGTCAATTTCGCGATATCAGTTTTGCCGATAATGCTGATCTGATCACAAGTATTATAGTGCGTGACGACGAAAACTTGTCAAGGTAATTGTTATAGAAATATCCAACAACATTGAATGAACACACCCACCATGTCGATGACATAATTGACTGGATTTAGCCGATAAGAGTTTATGATCCTGGTTGAGTCAAAAAGAAAACTAAATGAATTATTGAAGTTATTTGCTATTAGCATAAACATGTTCATTGTATATCAGTCTGGAGATTGTGATACAACTAAGACAACTTGCGCGTGAGCATTGGGTACGAATACCGGGCCGCAAGAGAGTAGCCGAAATGCGCGAGTTATTATGATCTGTAAATTAACTACAACAACTTCCTCTTAATCAATCACGGCCGGCTGCAACGACGATGGTCCTATAACTCAGCCACCAATGTTATATCAAGGCAAGGACTCGGCTGAGGTGGGTTCTTTTAATCTCGTGAGGTTTTGTTGAAACATATATATTCGCCTGCAGACGTGATCGTGATGTGTAATGACACTAGGTTTTATTATGACAGTTAGTACTGATGAATACAAATCTGCGTACAAATGAGTTTGATAGACCTTTTCAAGTTCATAATTAAGACCGTATCTGACAAGACGATGTGAAATGTGCCGTTTCGTATTAGCAACAGTGAACTTGATAAGCTTCGAAGGTATTTTTGCTGACATGGGATTTTAATTCCGAAACATCGTTGATGGTTGTTTCTTTGCCTAACATATTAAATAGGAGTAATTGCTGAAAAGGATCTTCTTCATGAAATGGATGTGGAATGTCTTCGCGAGCGATGTGGATTCACAGACACACCCCATAAAAAATGTTTAGCCTGAATGTACACCGATGCACCTTTTTACCTTTTCAGTAGCAGCGGCATTGCATTATATTTTGGATAAAGTCCGCATAGGAACCTATATATATATATATATATATATATATATATATATATATATATATATATATATATATATATATATATATATATATATATATAACCTCTAATGAGAGGCCTTTCTCTTATCCAAGTAGGTCTTATTCTTCATACCTCCTTTGATAAATTCATTTCATGATTCGTTCCCTGAGTGTTGGATTAATTACATTTCAGTCATACATAAGACATATATCGGCACGTTGACCTGCTCAGATATCGTTGATAACTAATAAGCAAGGCCATGTGGGTAGCATGCACAATCAACAGGTGTTTCTCTAATATTTGGTTCGATGATGAAATCATTATCCAAGACGAATATCACTCGAGCACCACCCATTAATTAACATTATCAGTGAAAAAACTCAGCAACGTCTGTCCGATTCGACAATTACAAATTTGGGCTTGGAGCTAAACACACGGTTTCGTTATTTCATAATAACAGCACTAACGATGGAATCTGGCGTAATGGAGCTACCACGGATGGAAAGGTTGACTTATTAACACTAGCTAGAGAAGACCGTTCCTTGTCGTGTATGAATTCTGTAACTTCATCAATATCTGTAATTTCTCGCGAACACAGTAGAAACGAACTCAGTAACAATACCGTGGGGCAGGTTATATGCAAGAAAAGTGCCAAACATAGTCTTACCGCACCAAAAACGTATTGCTGACGTTTCATAAAGAATATACAGACAATGGCCAAAAACATAGTATTATACTATTTGACGACTTAGAAGTGACGAATGCTTCTTGCGATTAAACGGCCAATATTAATTCTCTCCGGAAATGTCACTTACCATCAGTCCATGGTTGTATATTGACCAGTATCAGAACATCGACACGTGTCTGCTAACTTCTCAGCACGATTAATACGTTGTACCGGTTTGTTTCGTTTCATTTTAGCACCCGGAGTTGTTTAGGCAGTTCATATTCCACATGTACTTTCATAGACATATAGGATTACAAAAATAAAAAATACATTAAAAACGATCGCTAGCTGATATTGAGGCTTTCTCTGGAAAAGTTGGCTAGGCTTATATATATATATATATATATATATATATATATATATATATATATATATATATATATATATATATATATATATATATAACGCAAGATAAATATGTTGAATTTAAATTTGCCAATACCCTGTATAGGTTCCAATCATCAGTAAGTTTGAAACATCAATCCTAATATCGCGGTTAGTGTGTTTACTTGTTACAGCGGTCTTCGCCATTTTGACTATTAACAACTACATACAAGCGAAATAATTTTCATTTGTTGTTGTTGAGGAACATGGAAAAATATCAAAAAGCGTAGATACAAGATTTCCCACGAATGTTTTCTGGCGCAGAAGTCGACACGAGCATGTATTTAGCACCCCACACCTTCTTGATGATCGTGATGTTTTTGTTCAGTGGTGTCAGCGAGAAAACACATTATGATAAAATATATTTTGAAATTTACAGCGACATAACGGAAGATGAAATGCACATGTTTCATCTACTAATAGATCAAATGAAACTAAACAAGTACCTAGAGTCAATCAGTGACACAGATCAATGACCGGCAAACCCACCATTGCCAATCATGTACTTATCCGCAATTCACTCCCTTTGATAGATTTGCAATCACAGAATCTGAGTCTTTGTTGAGCGGCAACATTAACAATTTTACCAATCGCAGCCTGCATAAATTCTCGAGTTTGCTATATACTGTAGTTTATCTCGAAGAAATTGATCCGCTTATAATCCCGGTTTGTTTTTCATTCGATACACATCAACCGTTTTGATATCAATCTCACACGTACCTGTTGTGCATCTGTAAACAATCCACAAACAACGTAATGTGAACATTTGTATCAATGCTCGCAGGTTTTACACGCTACGTCTGTGATTATAGTTAAATTTCAGGTCGATCGCTGATGTATATTTGTATCGTTACTATTTCACGTCACCGAATGACAACGTGTTTATCTCGATTCACAAGGGTAAAACGAATGTGTTCGGTTATTAGGCCAACTGGTGCAACAAAATATATTGAATTCAGGTTTTCCTTGATGAGACTGTGATCATCGAGACACCAATCTGGGTTGTATTTATAACAACCTGATATATCACATCATATATTTCGCGGAGCACACCCAGCGTCTCAATCGGTTCAGAACTCATTATCGGTGTAGGAACTTCGTTCGTCGCATACATTAATAATATCTTCCACAAATTCATGTATCAACGCACGATACGTTTTTGTCAGTAATATCACTCTTTGGCTAGCAACCGCTTAAAACTCAACGTGTCTTCATTAATAACTTCGAGTGAGTTGCTGCTCTCACTATTTTATCTCATGGGTGTTTCCAGTCGATCAGTAATCTACCAAGGGCTTCTCTATTCGTGGTATATGTTGCTCGCCAGACCTCTTACTTATTCGTTTATCCATTCGGTGCGAGATTTGGGAGGTTCTGGTTGTTGCTGATACTACCTTTGTACTTGTTCTTTTATTCATTTGTCTTGTTCTTCAGGTTGACAAATTCCTTAACAGGTTGTTGCTCTAAGTCTATTGTCTTAGTGGGCACAGGTGTACGTTTGGGTTGTTGCTCATATTTGTTTTATATGTTCTTTTATTCATTTGTCTTTTTCTTTATGTTTGCGAAATTTGGGTGTAGATATTATTTATTCTATTCACTTTTATATTTTCTTCTTTCTGTGTGATTGTCCTTTTGTGTTGTTGTTCGTGTACTTATAATGTTTCTCTTTACAAGTTATGATGCGTAATTGTTAATGGTGAAGCCACACATTTTGATTGAGGTGCTGATGCTTGATACAAATATTATTTTACCTCAGTTTTTGTAGATGATCACATTTTTCTTCGTTCCGTGATACATTTTTCACCTTACTTCAACAATTTTACATTTTTAGCCAAACTATTTATATCATTATAATAAACAAACAGCTCACCAGGCTTTTATACACCAAGTAAGTTCCCTGCATACACAATTGACTCATGCATATCTTATATTCTGTGATGGTTCTTTTTTCACTAAATCTTTCCAGTTCGGAGTTGGAAATAAACTTGCACGGATGAGATTCTAAAAGATAAATTGGCGACCATATTTATTAAAACATTGCTTTGATGTTGCCATCTCTAACTAGTACATGGGTGGTGGATGTGATTCTCTGAGGACTCGCTCTTTAAGCTCTCCTACTTCTTCTCTGACTTCAGCCACCATTTGTGGCGAACTGCTAATAATCGCTGCAGTTGCTTTCAGGGCTTTTTGACATCTTTTATACACGTTTAGCTAGTTTACGAATTGGACCCATACTTCCCGTTAGAGCTGCCACTTTTCTACTGATGCTTGCGTTTCCATTTAACTTCTTTGGAACGTTCCTTATGTTACATATATTTGATTTAAGTCATTTATTTTTGTTTTAATTATTTGTTTGTCAGATTCAAATTTGACATTTTAAGTTTAAGATTCATTCATTGGGAGATATTTTTTTTTAAAAGTGGGATGACCTGTACTCTAGAAATAAACACCAGATGTTAACCACATTTCTGACCTGGCTTCAGAGTTGTAAACAAACTTTTAAATGATTGGTTGATTCCAAGGACATTATGGAGCTTTGTTGTAAACATCTTTCTATTTTTAGTTCTTGAGAGTAAAAATAACTGATTCTCATCTGAGTCATACGGTGTGCACGAGATTTTTTGAACGTAAATTTGTTCTAAAGATTCTAGAACATCATGTGACCCCTTCCTTGTTTACGTAAAAACAGGTATATAAATTATGTTTTGGAGCGAACTATTTAGTAGAAGTTGGGCTGTTAGAATATTAAGTTGTGTTGTTTTCAGTTATTTTAAATTACCTTGCACTGGAAATTATTTCAATTCGTTTGGATCAAGAGGATTTATTTTGTGCTCATTGAATTTCATAAGACCAGAACTGACTTCATCACGTGACATCGTCTTCCATCTTGAATGCTTCACTAAGATTCGAACTGGGAATTATTAGGACATTTTATTACCAGGACTTTTGCAATTTCACTAGTGGATTATATTTTGAATTATTTTTGGATTAATTTTGGAATTGATTTTTAAAACCGTAAGTTTATTTTTCTTTTCTGGAAAATATTGTGCCTAATAAATTGTTTATTAAGTTTTTACACGCTTGTTATTTTCACTCTTTCTATGTTACTGTTTATTCGAGCCTAAGCGCGTAACACTTAGTTTTCATTTTGGGTTTAATCAATCAGCTGTGTAAATGTTTGTTAAAACCCCGCATTGAGGTATGTTAATGCAGTATTTCGCGACACTAGCATATCTTTAACACATGCAAGACCTGCATGACATTACAAAACATTCCGGGTGTTCACGACCAGCCTTACGGAGTCGCTTCTGATATTCTTCTATGACATAAGTGGCAGACATTTTATATAATTGTTTTTTTTTTGTTAACCTGTCCCATCCAAACGTGCATAATAATTTCTAATGCAATCAGAAGTCAACAGTGAGAAACCTATAGGGCTCAATATGATTTGCACAAACATATCACGAAATTTATCCCATGTAAGGTCGGGGGACACCAAGTCGAATGAGTAGACTCAAGACCATCAAGTGAATGCCCCGAATATCATTCACATTTTGCAGTTCTCACGAAACGCTTTAAGCATATGAACAAATCGTTGAGTAAAATAAATTATATGGTTTTGCGTTTCCATCTCGTGACATTTATGCCGCCGAATTGACTTTTGCTTAAGCATCACATCGTCGTACACGACATAACTGTCTTCGTTTGGATCCATATGACGAAAGTCATGTGCTTCATCGATGATATCAAAGAAATCTACGGTGGCAAGATAATGATATGGCGCAATCACGTAAATGGATGAACAAATACAAGAAATTGTGTTCGATGTGGAACAAAGAAGTTCACATTCATAGAAACTTACAGTTAGAGCCAAATCAAATGCGCAGGGTTTTTTTGTGTTGTAGATATCGCTGCTGGATACCAGGAACACCGTACAATAAATATATTGATAAGAAACACACCTCTGAATACAATTATTGTGGGCCTGGGTACACGCATGGATATAAGATTTGTATCTAACAATTAAGAAAACATGGCCAAACACGAGAAAATGGTGTTGATGCTGAGTGTTGCCGACATGATCATGCTTATGAAGCATTAAACAATATTTCTGCACGTCAACGTATCAATGACATGAAAACAATTTCATTATTAGTAGAAAGAATATGACGAACCTTTAATGCTACTAACGCAAACAATAAGTAATCCAAGCGGCGAAATGAAGAGAACTGACTTGATCATGAGATATAAATGAGAGTGTTTAGCTATTGATGCCATTTATCGACTTTCTGAAACAACAACTGTTGCTCTTTGTGTGACTGGAATCATAGGTGCGCCAATCTGAATATGTTATTGGGGCTATATCGACTGTAGCCGGTGTCTGGTGGTCTTACCAAACTAACGATACGATTACTTTTCATGAGTACGTATCTATTCAGAACTGTAGTGGTACAAAGCAGTCTCAACACAATCACTAAACTGTGTTCGGTGGCAGTCCAAGCCATGTTCCCTCTAAGCTGCGCGGCCGCGCAGCTCTTACTCAGTTGCCGCACAGCAGTTTTAAGTTGCCGCGCAGCAAATATGTGAGAGGGAAAATTACCTGCTGCAAGTTACGTGGGCGAGCGATAAAGCAAGAAGTTGTAGTATGCTTTCATATTAAATAATAATTACCCACGCACATAATGTCCAAAAGAAAAGCAGAAGGATGTCAATATTCGTTGAAAAAGAAAACTTGTTCAAGATTCAAGGAAGAGTGGCTATCAGAACTGATCGAAGCGGACGTGTTGTCATCGTCTAACAAGCAAAAAGGTAAAACTTGGAGATATTTTCACACGCAATGATGATGGCGCTGTTGTTTGCACTATTTACTCAACTGGAAATGCTGCAGGCGAGTTCAGCACGGGAAGAAAATGGGATGAATGGAAACTTGATTACTTAAAGCGGCATGTCAGTCAAAAAGTGCACACTGAATCAGTTAAAAAGCTACGGAATCAGAAGAGTGGTGGAATTTTGCGTATGCTACAGGAGAGTACGGCAGATCGTAGCATCAGAGTAGAGATGGAAGAGAGAAAGCGGTCAACTTCAGATTTGGTCAAAGTGCTGATTGATAACGTTATTCTTGCTATTAAACTGAATGCATCCATGTTTTCTGTACAAGATATCCATGAGCATGTTGCAAAGTACGTTAAAATTCCACAAAGTTGGCGCAGCAAAAATTATGCGTTCGAATTTGTTGAGTGCATAAGCCTCGTCTTAAAAACTCAGCTTATGACTGAATTGCGAAAGTCGGCATTCCACACGTTGATAATAGATGAAAGTACCGATATTTCAGTTCAGAAAATGCTGATTGTATATTTCAAGTATCGGCCTGAAACAGAAATTGTTTGCAAAACAATATTCGGTGGCATCGTGAAGTTGTCCTCATGCGGCAGCGTCTCTATTGTGACAGCAATAAAACAATTCTATTGTGAAAATCAACTTGATCAGCAGAAGATGGTGATGTTTACATCAGACGGCGCATCTGTCATGCTAGGGAAAAATAATGGTGTGGCTGCAATTCTGAGACGTGAGATAGATCATTTGTGTGAACAACATTGTGTTGCTCATCGCGAAGACTTAGCTGTTGAAGATGCTTGGAAGCAAGTTACATTAATGCTCGGTATTGAAACATTACTTTGGACAGTTTATACAATGTTCAGCAGGTCATCAGTTAAAAATGAGAAATTCCAGGAATTGGCCAATGCCGCAGAAAGTGATTCCGTGGCATTTCGGCCTTTGCATGAGGTAAGGTGGTTGTCTAGGCATTTAGCAGTTGCCGCTTTTGTGCGAAACTACAACGTTTTGATTGACTATTGCACTGAACAAGTAAACGTGAGCAATGATCCAATCAATAAGTTATGTCTGAAGAGACTTCTAAATCCGCAGTTTCGTCTAGCTTTGACGGTACTTAACGATGTTTTGGGATAACTGGCATCAATAAGCAAATATTTTCAAAGAAGTATTCTGACAACTATTGAAGCGTTTCAGTTTGTAAAGGCCAAAATATGTAAAATAAGATCGCAGTACCTTGGAGAAACAGTTCATTGGAGTGATGCAGTGAAGGAAGTTCTTAATTCAATTGACCGTGACGTCGACAAGGCTGTAAGTCTTAGATTTGTTGAACTATTATGTAATCACCTTGAGAAGAGATTTCCGGATGATGAATTAATGAATTGGTAAGCATTTGACCACTGCATCATTGCAAAGAATTCAAGTTTCGAATTTGGCAAAGACAGTTTGAACAAACTGATAAGAAGGTTTTCAAGAATTATACCAAACTGTCAAGAGAGTGTAATCTCAAAGATCAGTGATCAGTATGATGACTTCAAATTTTTGATTGCAGAGAAAGTGAAGACTGGATCAATTCAGACTTTCACTGACGTCGTAAGCTGTGTCATGAAGAATGAAGACATGAAAGAGCTGTCGATTCTGCTGGACATTTGTGGGACATTTCAAGCATCAAGTGCAGACTGCGAACGCGGTTTTAGCCTAATGAACTCAATTAAAACAAAATCTAGAAACAGGCTACAAGTAAATCATTTGGATAATTTGATGCGCATAAAATTCTATCTTTCATCAGGAAGCACTATTGATCTAGATGCGGTTTACAAGCATTGGACCACACACAAAGACAGACGTGAAAATTCGGCAATAAATGAATAAAGTAACTGTTTTGCTCTAAATTTCGAACTACATTTATTTTATTTGTAGTTTTTATAATTAAATATGACATACATGTGTAGCACTTTACCGACATCATTAATATAAAGTATAGAAGACTGCTGTGTAATAGAGTTTTAAACATTTGTAAATGTACGACTTTCACAAATGGCGTTCACTAAAATTTTGCATCATGTTTTTCCGCGCACGCCTTTATTTTTCCGCACAGCATCGTCAAAAATTAGAGAGAACATTGAGTCCAAGATAAATAATTAGCGCGGCCGAATTTAAGATTGTGCTTGAAAATTACAGACAACTCTGAGCACAGATAAGGAACCTAGTAGCGGATTTACAGACAAGAAATAAAAAATAAAACAAAACAAGTTGTCATAGGCGTGTTTGCCGGTCACCGTGTTGCGTCACTTTATGAGAAACTCCATTTTTATGGATTGTTAATGCTAATGATTCATGGGCTGCACAGTTTGTGTGGTTTGCTTGCTAAATAAAAAAGTAATTGGTTTTAGGCTTTTTCCCAGTGAAGTATTAATGAAAGGAATAAAGAGCAAAACCACCATATTGACGTCCTTTATGGGGTTTTCTGCAATGTTGTCCAATGTGTCAAACTAAGTCACCAATATTAGTTCGCGGCAAGGATTCGGTTGTGATGTTTATTAAATCGCTCGAAGTTAAAGCGAAATGGATTCGACGGACATGATCATGACTCAAGATGACAGTAGCAATTTTTTCCGCGCCGACTCAGCGTTGGATTGAATGGAGGCTTTCGGCTCCAGCGATGAAACGGATATCTCCGGCTCCAAAGTTCGTGATCATTGTCACATGACCGACACATATAGATGAGCCTTACGCTCTTAACAAACCCTATTAAACAATGAATTTCGTTTGTACATCATACATGTGCGATTATGATGGTCACTAAATCATGCAAAGAACTGTATCGGCATCTAACGAAGCAATGAGTGCCAATCCCGACAACATATAAAAATACATCACGTTCCCGCTGGGCCAGCAGCACTTCATTCATTTCTCAATTTCAGCCTGGACAAATGCGTGAACAACCTAGCGGCGGAATGAAACGATTACTTTACAATTACTGGCGAATACAGATTTGTGATAGATGGTACCATCCACCCACCCAATGAGTAGATGAGCGAGTGGGAAACGTACTCTACGCTTCGATTACCGCCGATTCAGATCTTTTATTTGTCGCTCTCTCAACATATATCGAGATTACGATACTACTCCTTTAGATATACCTCTACCATACCAATAATTTCTTGCATCTTGCACACTATATATTAATTTTCATTGACTGTAGGTCATCTGCATCACAATTCGAAAGTCGAATCTTTATAATATTTAGTTATCGATGGATGCAAGTAATGTACACATATTCGCAGATATGATTCGGTTTTATGAGACTAATAACGTGTGTGGGTTCAAAGGATATGACATCACGAACAGGCAAACGTCAAATTAAATAATGTTAAATGTGCATCAGAGCTTATTTCTCCACGGAAGGTTGGCTTCATTTTATTTGGTGGGTATTATTGTTTTATATTTTGTTCTTCAACGTACCTGGCATTTGTTACCGAACATCACCATAACTCAATAGTATAAAAATTGACATTGCAATAAACAGACATTTGCTGTCAACGTTCAATCGCTGCTTAACATCACAGGACGCTGCAACAGCTCAGTTGGTAGAGCGTCTGACTCGTTATGCAAGGGTCGCGGATTCGAAAGGCGTTAAGGCCAACCCGAATCGGCTACTTGGAGTATCTTTGGGAACAGTACTTATTTCCAAATTAATCGTCATTATATAACCAATGATGTGTTAAAAGGAACGTACAACGGACAAACAAACAAGTAGGTCTGAGACCTGTTTCAGATATTCAGAAGAATTTGTGACAAATACAGTTGTTTTGTAAAACATATTAATACATTTTTATTTGTTTGGTCATATCCAACAAAAACATACTGTTAATATAATAATTTAGAAAAATATTTCTCGGGATTTTCCGAAAATAACCGACGCACCGGTACAATAAAAAGGTACTGTGGTACGTACTAATGGAAAAATATACGGCAGTAAATCGGTAATAACGCACGCCTCTAATAATTTGTCATATGTCACAAACTATTCATTCACAGTAAGTAAACAACAAATAATATGCACTTAAACATACATGCAGGCATACGTACGTACGTACGTACGTACGTACGTACATACATACATACATACATACATACATACATACATACATACATACATACATACATACATACATACATACATACATACATACATACATACATACATACATACATACATACGTACGTACTGAAGAATAGCGCGCTGTACAGCATAGTTATTTATTTGTGAACATTACGTAAGTTCATCCCCCTCACAGTATTTCTAATATACTTCGCCATGCATTCTCGGGCTGATTATCCAATTAATAAATGCCATTTGGTATTTACATTTTTGGTATGATTTTTATAAGCTAAAATTCCAAAGATATGGCTGCTTTTGATCGTCAGCTCCTCAGCGAATCTCTGATAACGTCATTAAGCCGAATATCACCTGGAACTAAATCAGCACTGCACATATATTGTCGACATGGTGTCAGAATAATGTAACTGGGTGTGACATCATGCTACATGTCTGCGGCATGATGCCCAAGAGCTTGATATCACTATAAACTGTCACACTGCAGACTTCGTTGCCATATGACTGAAAAATTGTTAAAGCTACGTTAAACACACACACACACACACACACACACACACACACACACACACACACACACACACACACAGAGGCAAGCACGCAAATCGTTTTGGTGTCTGCTCGCTAATTCCGATCCAAGCTTTATTATCTTCTCTTAAGTCGAGTTCAATCCGTGTTTAGTCACCAATGAAAATCTCACTGAACCTTTTATCACTCTTTTCATCAAGCCTGGCCAGAGGGCAAGGCGATTGAGGCAGCCGCCTTGGGCTCTGCGCTCATCGTTTGCTGCTTTGGGCCCCGCATGTCCTAGGGCCGGGCATGCTATCATACCCGTCTCTCATCCCTCTTTTCATATCCGCCTCTTATCACTCTTCTCATACCCGCATACCCGTCTCTTATCACTCTTTCATACCCGTCTCTTATCACACTTTTCATACCGTCCCTTATCACTCTTTTCATACCCGTCTCTTATCGTTCTTTTCGTACCCGCATACCCGTCTCTTATCACTCTTTTCATACCCGTCTCTTATCACTCTTTTCATACCCGTCTCTTATCACTCTTGTCATACCCGTCTCTTATCATTTTTGTCATACCCATGATAATTTAAAGATAGCTCAGTGTGTAATGAGCATCCTCATAAAGTCTTTACAACAGTCACGTCCCTCTCATCATTCACAGAAAACCGTCTTTCAGAACGTAAGTCATCTTCCATCCATTTGCGACCAGCTTTAATACAAAGGAGCCGCTTCACAATTGAAGGCTATGATACGGAATTATATCGGTAAACCTTATTGGAGCCAGCATCCATATCAATTAAATAGTGTACTTAAAGAACCCAGAACTTACAAATGCTCAGCAAACTTTTTCTCCTTCTCTGGCATTTTTATGTCACTGTGGTCTACCATTGTAACGTCACAGACAGATCTATTCTGATGTCCAGGTCCAAATCAATTTATAGAAGGTTGTTTTGTCATACGATCGGCATTAATTCATTGACAGGTTGACAGCTGCAAGCATCACGTCGGTACTAAGCAACTCTACTGACTGAAGTTTAGTCTATCCTTGATTGAGAATGCTTTACTAGCAACATCACCAACAGTGCCAATACCCTTAGCACGAACAACGTCAATGGCTTTCATTCCAAGTTACTTTGCAATCGGGGCAACAGTTCTGAATACACATTGAACAACATCAGGGAGTCCATCTCCGCAGATAACTTTATACGTTTGTCCACGTTGAGCATTATGTAATATAATATTATTTTATTGTCACTGATCTAATTGCAACATGTTCATTATCGAGATTAGTCGATTTAGTAATCATCGGGGATTTCGTCGATTAGGCCCCGATAAACAATAATATCCATGATACCAGCTGTGAATAATCGCTGACAAATAGCAAAAAAAATTATGGCTGGCTCGTCTTCCGCCAATAATAATTTCTTGTCTATCAACATCAGCAAGGGCGTCATTGAGACAAAGTTTTGCCACTTTCTCGAGTGACCCAATCGCTTTCATTGGGCAGACCACTTCCAGTTGTTTCGCCTGTTTGCTCCCCCCTGTTATTGAGAGAAAAGTAAATACAGACATATATACACTCGAAGTTGAGTTTCATGTGTAAGTAAAATTCGCCGTGAGTTGCACCTGGAGCATCTAATATATCCCGCTTTTCCTTCTTTGATTTGACTCAAACATTATTGACATGATATCATACGCGAAGGACCATACTGGATACAAATCCATTTTCATTCTGACAGATACTTTCTTTACATTTTACCAAATTACAGATCGATAAATGGATTCTATTTTACATCCACAAGGTTAACGGATGACTGGATAAAGCGAACATTTTCTGCAACGTACTTTTAATAATAATTGCAATACTAAAGTTTAATAGAACGCTGAAACCTTGATTGGAGGATTTACATTTCAAACAATATTTATTCTCCAAATTGGTACCTACCGATTTGGTTAGATAGAATATTTAATGTTGGACACTGATTGATATTAGCCATTGAGAGACATTTATGCATAGAATTTACAAAATGGATGAAAGACAATCTTCATTGTTTAACTGTTCTGAATAAAGACAACATAGCATATATTTAATTTATGCTGTCAAATCTATGATAAATCCACCTAGAGATTATCCATACAGAACTTCCAAATATAACCGTGACTGAAAAATATTGATTCTGTACATGCAAATCGGAACATGAAATCGCAGACAGGCTCGATAGACTAGTAATGATGACACAAATAGTAAAGATAGTGACCTGGCCATGTTAATTGTGTATGAAGAAAACATATATCAGAATTGTGGAATAGAAGCTTTATCAAGACTGGCGTCATTTCAGTTCAACAAACACGCCAATAAAAGCATATTTGCAAGAAGTGAAAAGAAGAATCCTTTAAACAGAATAACAATTATACGCATACTAAATTTTATGTAGCCATGATAGCTCAAAAGGCATATTACCTTAAATGGGTTATGTTGTGAAATCAATAACCTACCATGATCGATCATGGAGCCCACACACAACGTGCCTCTTCTAACTCATGACAATTGTCGTGTATTAGCGTTTCCTTGATAGATTTAGCAACAAAACTCATTAAAAATGCAACAAACCACTACAAGCAACAAGGAAGTACAATTTTGTTATGTCTAAACCAGCAGGTACAACACGCATGCGTTATGATTCACCATGCTACCTAGTTTACAACTCGTGTGCTTTTTGTCTTTATTTCAGGTAGTTGGATATTTAAAAAGACTTTCAGAAAAATATTTAGAGACAATAAAAAATAAATCAAAACTTACCATTATGTGAAAGACTTATACAACTGCATAAAGAAAAAGGTGTGACAATGGACACGATTATTATAACAATGAGTATAAAAACAGCAGCTCCTGCCAATGTGATAAAAGGCGTACTTCGAGGTGGAGGAAGAGCATGTGTCATTGGAAACGGTAGCAGTCATTCCTCGTTTTCACTGGATAGTTTCGTATTTTACACCTCCTTAATTTTTAAGGTAGAAGGCTTGAGCCTAATGATCATAATCCTTGCATTTTTAAATTCACACATCAGCTAAAGCTGTAATTTGGTTTTAATTTACTTTGAATTAGGTTTGGAAATGTGTTGACTTGTTGGCGATTGCCTGTAACAGTTAAACTAGATTTGGAGGAATAAATGCGTAACTTGGCCTGCAAAAGAACAGCTGACTTTACCTACGTATTTACATGCGTATGCTACAAAGGTATATATCTAAAAATCTAGATGGTTGAGGGGTGATGAAAAGTATGCTTATTTGTTACAGTACTAGTGAACTTCATTCATGCAGTAGGCATTATACTGATTGTTTTAGCTGTCTTGTCACAGGAAAATATTTAAAATAGCTCTTTCCTGTCAAGAATGAATAATAAAGAGGGGTTGGTGGCAGTGTTGGTTCAGTATGAAAGCCACTATTTGCATAAGGAATTACCTTTATTAACACAGTCAGAATCTTACAAGCATCATTTCATCAAAAAATCATTAGTTAGTTTATATTTGTACCTTTAATGTAATATTATTATCATTTTTCTGCAATAGGTCATCGTCGGATGAAAAGTTGCCTAAAATACTGTCCAGTTAGACCCTAAGAGAAGGTAAAACCATCTTACAATGTTGCCTGTTTTGTGGGATATGCGCACAAAAGGTAGCAGCATTGCCTTACATAATATAATTCGCAGTGTAAAATGATGACTTTTTAAATCAGCTAACCATTACGTCTTTCTTCGTTGATTATGTCATATCGCTTAATCTAACAGTAGTTGGCGCATTGTTTGAAGTTTTGATTAGAAGTGTCGACACAGCAGCAATACGGATCAATCAAAGTGTAATCAACGATTACATTGCTTACTTCTACGAAACATTTAGTGGTTCCCCGTAACCATTGTAAACATTGTTCGTGCACAAAATAAATTCAGATTAATGTGACAACGACAGCAACATATTGACCCTTTTTCTAACTACAGATTTTTTTTTCTACTAATTTTGTCTTTTTTAGATCTCGTCTTTACATCTGCACTATGTAGCAAATTTTCTGCTAACATGCCGTTAAAATGCATACATACATACATACATACATACATACATACATACATACATACATACATACATACATACATACATACATACTCTCACAAGGATAAAAGACACATATTAATACAACAAAATTCTTTCCAGGTAGAGGAACTATAAAGGGTTGATACAAATCAGTGGTAGTGGGGGTTAATTAATAAGCAGTTCTTGATAAAACAAAAACAAAATTTAATAAAATAGAAAACGACAACAATAAATGAAAAAAAAACATACACACGAGTCTCTAAAAATTACATTGATAATTATTGTTTTACAGAAATAAATATCAGTGGTTATTACATTAGTCCAAAGATGTTAAAAACGTTAAAACATTTATAAAAAACGTAAAAAACGCATTTTTTCTCAATAAATTAAAAACGAAAAAAACGTTCCATTAGTTTTTAGGCAACACAAAAATTCAATATTTCAATTATTTACACGCTACATACCAGTTTTAAAGTTTCAGTGATACAAATATGACAAAATATTAAAAGTTTTAAACTGTAGTCCAGATAACATTTTTTTTTTCACTCAATGTCGTTATTACCATCTGACTGATCTGACCACTCTATAGTTTCCGCCATATAATTTATATTGTCCAGCTTTTCGCAAACGCCAAAAAAAAAAAACAACGTAAAAAAACGCGTTTATCAAAGTAAAAAAAAAAACACGAAAAAAAAACGTTTTTATCATATATGCATTAGTCTACTGTTTACGCTGACATATTCCCGGCAGTCTAAGCACTGATCGCAAAAATCATTTTCATATTCCCAAGCATCAGACTTATCGGCTAATCATAGGACTGTCAACATAATGGTGAAAAATAATGGCATTCGTGCCCAGATTAGAATCGTCAAAGACACACAAATATAATTTCTGACACAAAAGCACTCTGACATAAAATGCAAATAACAAACAACGGTTCAAAGACGACATGCGATGAACAGACGACAGACGCAAAGAAAAGTGCATAAGCTCTGCTCTACGCGTGGAAATAGGAAAAGAGACCCTGTTCCAAGCTGTACTTTTTTTTATAAACACGTCGAAATAGGGGTACAGACTCTGTTCCAATCTGTACTTTTGTATAAACACGTGGAAATAGGAAAAGAGACCCTGTTCCAAGCTGTACTTTTGTATTGACACGTGGAAATAGGAATATAGACCTTGTTCCCAGTTGTACTTTTGTATAGATACGTGTAGCACGCATGTTCAAATCTCCTTGTCGTTTTACCAAGGCTGGTGTATTGTGTCACTCTCACAAAAAAAGACCATTAGCATGTGTTTCAATGATTTAACAAACATTGAGCACATATATCGCGTCTTCGTAGCACGTTGAAAAGCGTTTCTTTTACAATGGTCAACGTGAGAATGGCGCCAATAAATTAAAGTGCTTAAAATAAGATAGATGCGGAAAATATTTTTTGAAAACAGAGAATGTATATTGTGTACTTGTCATAGCCATCAGGTGTTATGCAAATAAGATTCAAACATTTATCAAATGTTAATGCATTTTCTCATCTCAATGAAATTATTATATTGAGACGATTTGAATCTTGTAACTATTTAGTGTTAGGTAACATTTGTCTTTCCTTTTAATATTTTTCATATAATAACGCTTTTGCAGCACTTGACATTGATTCATAAGTTCAAAGTAATGATGTAGCGAGTGGTAAAACATAATTTAATACGGGTCTTATTTATGATAGTCACACTTAGAAAGAAGAAATAGCTTGCCAGACTTAAATTAATTTTCGTACATTGTTAGCATATTGTTTAAAAGAATGTTTCATACATAGTGTTGCTATATTTCTTGTATGATTTTGTATAACGCACAAATTACGTTTTGCAATTGTTATTTGAATATACTTACAGAGAGAGAGAGAGAGAGAGAGAGAGAGAGAGAGAGAGAGAGAGAGAGAGAGAGTAAACCTACATATATGGAAATTCAGGATTGAATAACGCACATAAAGGCATGTATACTTCCTAAATGGTAAAATAATGCAATTCCAATAGTGGCATAGCCAACATCATAATATAGTTTTTCTCCTACAGATTATTTCAATTTCTCACCTTGAAGTATAAAATAAAAAGATGCAACACGATAAACGAATTTGCATATCCAGCTGCATAAGCGATCACTTAAAAAGAAATCATCTTTCGGTCTTCCACGCGGAAGTGAAGCCCAGAATAATCATTGTGTAGGTTACCTTACATCTTGATTCTGAAGCTATCCATATTTTTAATTTGATCCCAAAAAAAGCGTAAACAGATTTGCATAAAGTGTGAAATGGTTTTTATACATAACAACAATGACAGGTAACATTGAATTCATGTCGTACTCCTCCTTCTCTCTCTCTCTCTCTCTCTCTCTCTCTCTCTCTCTCTCTCTCTCTCTCTCTCTCTCTCTCTCTCTCTCTCAGAGATGGTCTGCAATATCGGATAGGATGAATAAATAATGTACTTATACTTTGAAAAGTGGCAAATAAAAATAATACTATTAATATTTTAATAAAACTCCTTCGTATGCCTTCAAAGAAAGTGTCAAATATTTCCCATCAAGAATAAGGTAAGGTAGATGTTGTATTAATCTACCTTTAGTTCACACAAACTGGGAAAAATTGATCGCAATATGCAGTCAGCACGCGGCATCTTGCAGAGATTAAATTGAAATGTGGCAGGTTATTAAATTTCAATCAAGGCGCTGCTGCTGTGTTCGGTGTAGAAAACACGCTATGCTCAAAATTTTCTTTGAATCATTTAGTATAGAATGCGAAATTTGCTTCTACTTTTAATTAAGTTTAGATTATTTAAATCGATTATTGTGAACAAAACACCACATGAATTGAGACTGAAAAAAATCATTAAAAGTTGGAGTGTGTCACTTATGATGTTAATATTTGATATAATACATACTTTTAAATTCAGTTGAATTTTGTAAAAATGTAATAATACATAATATCTCTTTTGATTTTAAAAATTGTTATCATTAAAAATTGTTATCATTGAAATGCACGATTGGGGAAGGGCGAAAGTGAAAGCGGATTGATTATCAATGCAAACGTGTATTCACTTTCATTCTAAATTGGAGACCACTTATTTCTCACTGCAAGTTAAGTTTAATTTATTATGGAGTACATTCAGCGTTTGTATTTATTGCTTAAGATGGAAGATTTGTTCTTTCTTATTTGAATTTTTTCCTGCCAAACCGTGGAAGATTTAACAAATGATAAGAAGTATACGTTGAAATCGAGGAAGCAACCTTGTGGATTTCATGATTTTCCGTCAGAGTCTCAATCAAATTTATATATCAGCTTAGACCTTGAGATGACCAATAGTATATAAATTATTTTATTTCACTCATTAAATTGATTACAGATAATTATCAACAGCAATAGTACATAAATTATGTTATTTCACTCAGCCTGGTGTCATGTAGCATGATATCCCACCCAGTCACATTTTCCTGACACCAGGCCGACCAGTCCTAACACTAGCCTATTAAAAGTCTTTGGTATGACTCAACCGGGGCTCGAATCCACGACCTCCCGCATTCGGGGCGGACGCTCTCACCAATAGGCCACCGGGAGGTATGTCCATAAATGAATTCATAGTCCATCACCAGATATTTCAAACTCATCAAGTTTAGTAGTATCTTTCATTTATGCTATGTATGCACAATTGTACTTCAATCATGTACAGAGACTCAATGTTATAATCTCACCATTACAAATTAACAAACAAATGACAGATACAACATTTCAGTAACTAACTCAGTATGATTGTGCAAGCAATTGTCTCAGTATACCAAGCACCTGTCCACTTTTTGTTTTTGCGTAATAATACACTTTTATTGATAAGCATATTCATGAGAAGTATTCATCTGTGTGAAAATCATGATGATTAGTATGCACGTGTATAAAATTTCACTTTTCACTTATTTCACAGGTTTGCAGGTAAATAAATGTCCGCACGTAAAGAGAAGGAGCAAAGGGATTTAGTGTTCTTTAGACATCCCCAGGTAATGAAATGGGGAATATTATAGACAGTTTTGATTAACGGACACAGACCCTGATTAACTGGACACAGACCCTGATTAACTGGACACAGACCCTGATTCTGCTGTTCATGATATTGATGCTAACGAACATACTTTCTTGTCTTTGATGCTATCTTTCTAAGCTTCTTTGTTCATATCGTAATTCATAAATGTAGATAACTCCAACAACCGTGTATTGTCCACTGAAAGAGTTACATTGTCTAGTCAGGTAAATATATTTTGTCGAACGTACTTCTCATTTTCTAATCCAATGTTCTATTTGCAAAACAATAACAACAATATAATAATAATAATAATAATAATAATAATAATAATAATAATAATAATAACGAGGACTTTTTATAGCGCAGGATCTTTAGAAGCTCTACGCGCTTTTGAACATATAAAATGACATGACTACCGAAAACAAAAAACTAAAGAAACACCATGAAATTAGATAACATAAAAAATGCTGAAAATGTTTAAGGTTGGAAACATTATTAGGTCTTTAAGTTTGTTCTTACAGTCGAAAAAGGTGAGTTTAAAGAGCACTCTCGAAAGAGATCGCGCTTTCTTTGTATCTAATTTCAATGGGCAATTCTTCCGGCGCTGCTGAGCCCTGGTATGCAAAAGAACGTTGTCCACATGAATTCGTTTTCATAACGAAAATCATGAGTATACGATTGTCAGAAGAGGAGCGTAAGTATCTTGCTGGTGTTGATACATGGGTGCGGCCAGATAGGTATGTTGGATTGGAACCCGTCAGTGAAACTAAGCACAGAGAACACGTTTTGTGTTTAATTCTAGATTGAATGGATATCCAGTGTAGGGTACAAAGCAGCGGGGAGATGTGCTCTTAACATAACAATTACTAAATTCTAAATTTCTTGGAGGCTTAAAATAATCTTTGTTGATTGAGCTCTAAAAACGTTCTCCTATTGCATTTTCGTTTTTTCCAGTTCAGAACAACCATACACCAACCTTATGTCTGAGAGAAAGTTTATTGCGTTTAAGGAACAGCTGTTGTCATTATTCCGAACTTGTTGCTACTGCCATGGACCAGCAAAAGGGACAGTTACCCAGACATAGATCACTTTAATTACAATTAAACAGGAATGCCACCAGTGTAGCAATTCATACACTTAGAGCAGCTAACCAGTCCCGGATTACCCATTAGGCAGAGTAGGCAACTGCCTATGGGCCCCGCGACTTTTATGGGCCCCATCAGGGGCCCCCATGAGACCGTGACCGTGGGTCTGGGGCCCCAAAAGTTTGACTGCCTATGGGCCTCCACGGTGCTTAATCCGGCGCTGCAGCTAACCCTATCTTGGAGACATGCCAGCCGGTAACGCTATCTTATTAGGAGCCATTTTTTTTGCAGGTGCAACTCCATCCAAGGTACTTCGAGTTATGTACCACATGTGTATCCCAGTGATACACCTATCCACATACATGACCCACCAGCTAGTGCTACTCACGCCATCGCTCGGTAAAATATGGAAGGCGTATCAGAGTTGGGTCTTTCGAGAGTTACCGAATATTTGGTAGCCAATTGATATTGCTAGAAATGGTATATGTGATAGTCCAGGTCGCAGTGTGCTAGAGGTTAACTTAGGTCAAGTGCTGGACATTTAGCTGGTTGGTACAGGTAATTTGTATGCTTCTTTACTAGATACAAATTATAATATTTATATAATATGATATTCTGAAAAATACTTCAATTTTGTCAGTCTAAATGTTCAGGTACTTGAAAGCATTCATATGTTACTCGTGCAAGAAAATGAGCAAAGCATTTCCTAAATATATTTCTTCTATATATAAATGTCATTTGAAGGAACAGTGTTGTTTGCTCACCTTGTTTGATTTAAAACAATGAAGCAAAGATCAGCTATTACATGGAGGGACTTTACAGAGCCATAAGGAAACTACAGAACCAGTGTGTCGAGGTGGACACAGTTATTACAAAAAGGCACGTCCAGATACAGAAATGGACATTCTGTAGCTAACCATGTATACATGGTGACCTAAGTGTTGTTAAGTGGCATTCTGTAGCTAACCATGCAGACATGGCGACCTAAGTGTTGCCAAGTGACATTCTGTATCTAACCATGTTCCAGAACAGGCATACACATGCAAATAAAATGTTTTCAAGTGATCTGTATAACCTGAGAATTATGCACGTTACAAATGGTTACAATATGTTATGAATAACATTTCATATTAAACTTGATAATCTACAATAAAATTTAACGAACAAGTTTCTTCTTAAAGAGCTCATACAAGTCATCTTTTTAGTAACCTGTAAAGAATCTCATATGTACTTTTAGAAAAAACTTAAATTATTAGATTTCTTAAGAGTAGGAAGCCTTTTTGTTTCCTGCTAAATAACAAAGTTTAAAATTGGCGTCTCTTTTTCATGATTAATCAAACTACAACACAGTATTAATTTTTGTTCAGGTACCAAGGCTTGTGTGATGATTAAGAAGTTGTACTGAGTAAGAAGCTGGCGAAAGACTAACAAAGTTATCACCTTTCCACCAGACTTCAAATACAGAAACATTCCATAGTGTTGTTAACCATTTCGCTCCAGAAATGTTGGCTTTCTCGTATTTCGGATTGAGGTACAGGTAAATTGTGTACAACCTATGAAAATTCATTAAAGTAAATTATTTTATCTTAACAATGGCTGATTTCATAGCTGGCAACTATTTAGAAGAACGATAAAGCAGGACTTTCATGAAATATTTCTTATTATCTACAGTTGCTTCCGTACAGCTATATTCACAGGCAAAAGTTCAAACTGCTATGAACTATTCAAACACAGGCTTTTGTTTTCTATTTCATATATAAAGTACCGCATAATGTTTCAATACAAAAACTGCAAGTTTTGCTTTATTAAGAATTTGTTTCTTCTTGACATTAGGCTGCACTTAGCGGCACTCCATGCCAATTAAAATGCTAATAGACCACATTCAGTGACGAGCTCTGGAACCAGACAATACCAAAAAAAAAAAAAAAGAGTACACTGTCAAAGAAGTCAAGGAAGACAGTATATACTGTATACTGTACCCATATCTATGTATCTAGTGAACTATGATTTATATGTATGTTAAATTAATACTATATAAATATTTTATCTAGTTCCATTAATTATGTTTGGTAAATTGTTTGTGCGGGAAAATACTGGGAGAATAAATGGAAAATCAGCGTCTCAGCAGCTGTTTGTATTGATAGCAACAAATGTATGCCCTTCACTGACTATTATCACGTCCGCCATAATTAGTTTGATATCATCGGCTTGCATCAGGGTAGTTACATTACATATGTAAAGAATGCTTACCTACGTTAAGTATGATCTTGCTGAAATTACGGATAAACCGTTATCAATGTTGCCATTTTTAAGATTGTTATGTCTAATCATTAGGTAGAGACTTCTAAGAAGGTGTGGTAATTCATAAAATTATCAACTATCGACTGATGCTGACGTAATTGTTCACAATATTGAATATACTGATACACTGATCTTTATACGAGCCAAAAGTACGTTCGGGTATTGTGACAAATGCACATTCATATGAGAGAGAGAGAGAGAGAGAGAGAGAGAGAGAGAGAGAGAGAGAGAGAGAGAGAGAGAGAGAGAGAGAGAGAGAGAGAAAGAGAGAGAGAGAGAGAGAGAGAGAGAGAGAGAGAGAGAGAGAGAGAGAGAGAAGCATACATTGATATTTTCGTGGCAATTTCTTGCGTATGTGCATATATTGGTGTGTATACGGTCAAGAATTTTTCCCTGCTTGGACGAGATAGATTAATCAATAAGCGACACCTATTCCTATATTTAGTTTCTCAAATCAGATTGTGCGCACCTGCTGACGACGCAAGCCACGCTAATTTTATATTAATTACACGGCAGACTCACCTTGGATATATCGACACTAAGACAATAGAGTCACAACATTATCATGTGGTGTAGTTAAGGCACTTGAAGCAAGAACATTAGATACCGCAGTCGCTAAAATAATGTCTTTGTCAAAAATTGAGGTCTGGACTCAAGGCTCCAACATTAGAAACGACGTTCTATGTCCTTTGATAACTGTCAAATTTCCGAGCTATGTAGGAGAGTTTAAACTGCATGCTAAAGGCGTTCGTGACTACCAGATCTACACAAAATATAATATTGTGCGTGTATTTAACAGTGTAAAGATCTCGAAGGAATATATTCAGGGACGTTGTGTGCAAACAATTTCTTTAAGAATAGAGAAAAATAGAGAGAAAATTAAATGTATTTGAGTTAAATCTGAGGCCCTGAAACATTTTTATTAACTTATCATGTGCATTATTGATTTTGTTTAGCTATTTTGAAATATGCATCAAGCGCCATCTGGTTTATTCTTGTAATCTGTGTTGTTTGTTCTGACGCGACAAGCCTCATAGATCCGTGGTCATATTACCTGTCTATGTAACGTTAAACCGGCGACAGTAAATTTATTTCGTAGTAAGTAGAAAAACTGTTTTGCCATGACGGCATGAGGCTAGTATGTATATTTTCCTTCGGTTTAACCCTCGCGGAGTAATATTTTTGTTTGCTTTTATCTATAAAGCGTATTTCTTGGGATAGATGGAGAAGCAGGTACAGGTAGGTTAATTTGTACTAGTAGTTAGCTACCTAGCTAGATGAGTGGATGCTTATGATCAATATATTTCGCTAAATACAATAATAAGTGAAGTAATCATGAATAATGTGATGGTATATCTTACATCTGTATGTGATGGCATATCCTACATCTGTATAAATATGAAGCTATTGTTCCATTCAGAAGATATTTCTACAACATACGTCTTGTAAGTCATACTAGAGAGCATATAATAATAATAATAATAATAATAATAATAATAATAATAATAATAATAATAATAATAATTTGTACTCATGTCTACATAATCATGTTAGCAGATTGCATGCAGTAAATCGTTTCGTTGACGTAAAATATGTCTTGATATGTATGCAGTAGACATATTGTCATAAGGAGGGAATTAGGAATAATTCCACACTCATCGTTTTTCGCATTTTTGTTTCACTTATTTGAGTTGTAGCTATACAATTTTCACGTCAGTTGCTTGAAAACTATTTAAGACAATAGAAAGAATGCACTGTAATTTATTAATGATATTGCATTGTAGAAGTAAATAGGTTTTGTCATATTTAGAAACATATTTGGACTAGATAAAACAGCTTGCTGTCGACGTGTGTATTATCATTGATTTTAAAATGATATCGTTACCTCCAATAGTCTTAATCGGTCTGACCCGAACAAACGTATACAATTATAACATGGAAATGAAGACAACGGTTTTATGTCATCAAATTATGAAGTGTTCCGGATCAGGGAGAACAAGTTTAGCTGCAGTTCAAAAATCAATTTTGCGATTTGGCGATTATCTTCATTATTCCAAAATTAAATGGTTTTTGTCACGGAGGCAATATCTTGCATCAAAGGTAAGAACAAAGAATCGATCCAGCACTGTGTGCAAATGAATATTCGAAACTAGCTGGCCAATTAACAACTTCTAATCTATAATGTCTGTGGTTAATAGCGACAGTTAATAATGATATAAATAACATGATAAATGGCTAACTCTTGCTTGTTCGGTTGCGGAAATCAATTTACAAACTGATTTCCACGCGGCAATGTTCATTTCCCTTTAACCGAGATTCAGTTTTTCCACGAACAAGTAAAAAGATAAATTAATCGTAATATGTAGAAAGCCCATGCACATTAGGTAGCACTAACGTACGTTTATGAATTTCGCACAGCTTAGAAAGTGACTATTGTATACTTAATTGTTCTCTGTTGACCGAAATAGTTTAGTAACTATTTAACGATATGGTAAAGTGCATTACATGAATACATATCGATACCACACCATCACCCAATATATACATGACACATACATTTAAGCTATCTGTTATTTCGACTATCTTAAATACAGTTTATGTTTTATTTGTGCAATGTCAAACTATATTTGCTTTCTGCTTACAAACAAAAGGTGAAAGTCTCATAATCTTTGTGCACAATGAACATTATAAGGAAATAATGGTTGCCCCAGAAATCTTAGAAAATATGATAGTACAAATAGGAGCACGGTTATTATCAACCGACTATTCAATCACTAAACGTATCAATCGACAGCCCAACATCATTGCTACGACCCTCAACATCAAACTTAAAAACACCATAGAGATGCATCACGTTGGTGTGTAAGACCAATACATAATAATAAACTATAATAACAATTTAGCCGCTACAGAACTGCAGATGTGCTTTCAATAAAAAAAATTCCCGAAATGAGATGCTACTAATTGCACTTTTCATTTTCTGAAACACACTGGGAAATCTTAAACAAATCAAACTCATTTCTGTATTATTCATACCTATTCAGAAAACCTTAAACAGATCAACTCATTTCTGTATTATTCATACTTTTTCAGCAAATCTTAAACAGATCAACTCATTTCTGCATTATTCATACTTATTCAGAAAATCTTAAACAGATCAACTCATTTCTGTATTATTCATACGTATTCAGCAAATCTTAAACAGATCAACTCATTCCTGCATTATTCATACGTATTCAGCAAATCTTAAACAGATCAACTCATTTCTGTATTATTCATACTTATTCAGCAAATCTTAAACAGATCAACTCATTTCTGCATTATTCATACGTATTCAGCAAATCTTAAACAGATCAACTCATTTCTGTATTATTCATACGTATTCAGCAAATCTTAAACAGATCAACTCATTTCTGCATTATTCATACTTATTCAGAAAATCTTAAACAGATCAACTCATTTCTGTATTATTCATACTTATTCAGAAAATCTTAAACAGATCAACTCATTTCTGTATTATTCATACGCATTCAGCAAATCTTAAACAGATCAACTCATTTCTGTATTATTCATACTTTTTCAGCAAATCTTAAACAGATCAACTCATTTCTGCATTATTCATACTTATTCAGAAAATCTTAAACAGATCAACTCATTTCTGTATTATTCATACGTATTCAGCAAATCTTAAACAGATCAACTCATTCCTGCATTATTCATACGTATTCAGCAAATCTTAAACAGATCAACTCATTTCTGTATTATTCATACTTATTCAGCAAATCTTAAACAGATCAACTCATTTCTGCATTATTCATACGTATTCAGCAAATCTTAAACAGATCAACTCATTTCTGTATTATTCATACGTATTCAGCAAATCTTAAACAGATCAACTCATTTCTGCATTATTCATACTTATTCAGAAAATCTTAAACAGATCAACTCATTTCTGTATTATTCATACTTATTCAGAAAATCTTAAACAGATCAACTCATTTCTGTATTATTCATACGCATTCAGCAAATCTTAAACAGATCAACTCATTTCTGTATTATTCATACGCATTCAGCAAATCTTAAACAGATCAACTCATTTCTGTATTATTCATACGTATTCAGCAAATCTTAAACAGATCAACTCATTTCTGCATTATTCATACGTATTCATGAAATCTTAAACATATCAACTCATTTCTGTATTATTCATACGTATTCAGAAAATCTTAAACAGATCAACTCATTTCTGTATTATTCATACTTATTCAGCAAATCTTAAACAGATCAACTCATTTCTGCATTATTCATACGTATTCAGAAAATCTTAAACGTATCGACTCATTTCTGCATTATTCATACGTATTCAGCAAATCTTAAACAGATCAACTCATTTCTGTATTATTCATACTTATTCAGCAAATCTTAAACAGATCAACTCATTTCTGTATTATTCATACTTATTCAGCAAATCTTAAACAGATCAACTCATTTCTGCATTATTCATACGTATTCATCAAATCTTAAACAGATCAACTCATTTCTGTATTATTCATACGTATTCAGAAAATCTTAAACAGATCAACTCATTTCTGTATTATTCATACTTATTCAGCAAATCTTAAACAGATCAACTCATTTCTGCATTATTCATACGTATTCAGAAAATCTTAAACGTATCGACTCATTTCTGCATTATTCATACGTATTCAGCAAATCTTAAACATATCAACTCATTTCTGTATTATTCATACTTATTCAGCAAATCTTAAACAGATCAACTCATTTCTGTATTATTCATACTTATTCAGCAAATCTTAAACAGATCAACTCAGTTCTGTATTATTCATACGTATTCAGCAAATCTTAAACAGATCAACTCAGTTCTGTATTATTCATACTTACTCATCAAATCTTAAACAGATCAACTCATTTCTGTATTATTCATACTTACTCATCAAATCTTAAACAGATCAACTCATTTCTGTATTATTCATACTTATTCAGCAAATCTTAAACAGATCAACTCAGTTCTGTATTATTCATACTTATCAAATCTTAAACAGATCAACTCATTTCTGTATTATTCATACCTATTCAGCAAATCTTAAACAGATCAACTCATTTCTGTATTATTCATACTTATTCCGCAAATCTTAAACAGATCAACTCATTTCTACATTATTCATACGTATTCAGCAAATCTTAAACAGATCAACTCATTTCTGTATTATTCATACGTATTCAGCAAATCTTAAACAGATCGACTCATTTCTGCATTATTCATACGTATTCAGAAAATCTTAAACATATCGACTCATTTATGTATTATTCATACGTATTCAGCAAATCTTAAACGTATCGACTCATTTCTGCATTATTCATACGTATTCAGCAAATCTTAAACAGATCAACTCAGTTCTGTATTATTCATACTTACTCATCAAATCTTAAACAGATCAACTCATTTCTGTATTATTCATACTTACTCATCAAATCTTAAACAGATCAACTCATTTCTGTATTATTCATACTTATTCAGCAAATCTTAAACAGATCAACTCATTTCTGTATTATTCATACTTATTCAGCAAATCTTAAACAGATCAACTCATTTCTGTATTATTCATACTTATTCATCAAATCTTAAACAGATCAACTCATTTCTGTATTATTCATACGTATTCAGAAAATCTTAAACAGATCGACTCATTTCTGTATTATTCATACGTATTCAGCAAATCTTAAACAGATCAACTCATTTCTGTATTATTCATACTTACTCATCAAATCTTAAACAGATCAACTCATTTCTGTACTATTCATACTTATTCAGCAAATCTTAAACAGATCAACTCATTTCTGTATTATTCATACTTATTCAGCAAATCTTAAACAGATCAACTCATTTCTGCATTATTCATACCTATTCAGCAAATCTTAAACAGATCAACTCATTTCTGTATTATTCATACTTATTCATCAAATCTTAAACAGATCAACTCATTTCTGTATTATTCATACGTATTCAGAAAATCTTAAACAGATCGACTCATTTCTGTATTATTCATACGTATTCAGCAAATCTTAAACAGATCGACTCATTTCTGCATTATTCATACGTATTCAGAAAATCTTAAACGTATCGACTCATTTCTGTATTATTCATACGTATTCAGCAAATCTTAAACGTATCGACTGATTTCTGCATTATTCATACGTATTCAGCAAATCTTAAACGTATCGACTCATTTCTGTATTATTCATACCTATTCAGCAAATCTTAAACGTATCGACTCATTTCTGCATTATTCATACGTATTCAGCAAATCTTAAACAGATCAACTCAGTTCTGTATTATTCATACTTACTCATCAAATCTTAAACAGATCAACTCATTTCTGTATTATTCATACTTACTCATCAAATCTTAAACAGATCAACTCATTTCTGTATTATTCATACTTATTCAGCAAATCTTAAACAGATCAACTCAGTTCTGTATTATTCATACTTACTCATCAAATCTTAAACAGATCAACTCATTTCTGTATTATTAATACTTACTCATCAAATCTTAAACAGATCAACTCATTTCTGTATTATTCATACTTATTCAGCAAATCTTAAACAGATCAACTCAGTTCTGTATTATTCATACTTACTCAGCAAATCTTAAACAGATCAACTCAGTTCTGTATTATTCATACTTATTCAGCAAATCTTAAACGTATCGACTCATTTCTGCATTATTCATACGTATTCAGCAAATCTTAAACAGATCAACTCATTTCTGCATTATTCATACGTATTCAGAAAATCCTCAACAGATCAACTCAGTTCTGTATTATTCATACTTACTCATCAAATCTTAAACAGATCAACTCATTTCTGTATTATTCATACTTACTCATCAAATCTTAAACAGATCAACTCACTTCTGTATTATTCATACTTATTCAGCAAATCTTAAACAGATCAACTCAGTTCTGTATTATTCATACTTACTCATCAAATCTTAAACAGATCAACTCATTTCTGTATTATTCATACTTATTCAGCAAATCTTAAACAGATCAACTCATTTCTGTATTATTCATACTTATTCAGCAAATCTTAAACAGATCAACTCATTTCTGTATTATTCATACTTATTCAGCAAATCTTAAACAGATCAACTCATTTCTGTATTATTCATACTTATTCAGCAAATCTTAAACAGATCAACTCATTTCTGTATTATTCATACGTATTCAGAAAATCTTAAACAGATCGACTCATTTCTGTATTATTCATACTTATTCAGCAAATCTTAAACAGATCAACTCATTTCTGTATTATTCATACGTATTCAGCAAATCTTAAACAGATCGACTCATTTCTGCATTATTCATACGTATTCAGAAAATCTTAAACGTATCGACTCATTTCTGCATTATTCATACGTATTCAGCAAATCTTAAACGTATCGACTCATTTCTGCATTATTCATACGTATTCAGCAAATCTTAAACGTATCGACTCATTTCTGCATTATTCATACGTATTCAGAAAATCTTAAACGTATCGACTCATTTCTGCATTATTCATACGTATTCAGCAAATCTTAAACAGATCAACTCATTTCTGTATTATTCATACTTATTCAGCAAATCTTAAACAGGTCAACTCATTTCTGTATTATTCATACGTATTCATTTGAGGTCTAAAAGGCTGGATTTTTGTCGCTGGATGATCGTACGCGAGGTAATGGTACACTTTTGATCATCGTAGTAGATACGAATTGGACTCTTAATTTAGCTGTATTCATATCAGCCACGCAACAATCAAAACGGCAATATGCTTGAATTTCAATGAACAAAAGAACTTTTGTATTTTCTTTAAGCAATAGTGGAGAGTGCATACTTCTTAAATTTGAGGTATATATCTAAGTACAGCAGTACAATAATTGAGTGGGCTGCTGATAAACTTTGTCAACTAATTTAAACAACACTGATAAGCTTATATCAGTAGAGGTTACATGCCACCGCACAGGATAACATTCTGACGGAACACCAATAATCCACCTAGATTTCAGGTCGATCCAAGATTAAAGCATCTCTTAGACACTGGAAAACGTTGCCAATGCCCCATTACAGGCCAAATGGACATGGACTCTTATTCCACACACAAGCATTATGCTACATTGATTTATTTTTACACTGTCGCATTTTCTGTGCTAAACTGTTGGAAGATGCCTATTAAATGTCTCTTTTTTCGTAGTAGTATTGGCATAGAAAGGGTACACTATAACAATGTGAAGTTTTGATCTCATAGTTTTCAGCTAGGACCTTGTCAAGCTGTGGGACTGGTTTATTAACAATGACTTAGTACGTTATCTGACCTACACGACATTTATACAGTTTTTCTGGTACTGTGGACCTATAGCCGTTCTTCTTTACTATCTCTCTCCGTTTGTCTCTAACACGTATTTGTGTTATCTATTATTAAATCATTTCTGATAGCATGTCATATATATGATATGGTCAACACGTATTCCCAGTTAAAGGTTGTTATTTGTACATTCAATACGTAAGCTGATATCATATACAGTCTTCCTATGTTTCAGGCAGGGTCTAGCAAAGAGGAAGAGAGAAAGGAAAAAGAGAAGGAAGCAGACGATTTAGTTGACCCATTACTCGAACTTGAGCAGTTATCCATTTACAGCGGAGAAAGTTTTCCTGAACAAAAGCAATCACCAAGAAAAAGCCTTATGTCGAGGAACACTAGCTTACTAGAAAAATCAGAGCGAGAAAATACATTTCCTGTAAATCTACACAAGCTTAGGATGATAACCAGTGTAGACGACATCAAATCACTTCGTTTCTGGAAAGCAGTGGCGGCGGAGTTTGTAGGAACCTTCATTCTCGTTCTTGTTGGTTGTGGTTCTTGTATTCAAAACTGGTCAAATGGAAACTATATTACGCTCCGAATTAACGATACTGAAGTGAACTTAATCAACAATTATTCTTCAGCCGATATTGTACAAATAGCACTTGCCTTCGGACTCAGTGTTGCAACCGTCATTTGCATCATCGGACACGTTAGTGGCGGACATGTTAACCCAGCTGTAACGAGTGCCATGCTAATTACACGTCGTATTAGTTTGGCGCGCGCGTTTCTTTTCATTGTTATTCAGCTGCTCGGTGCTATGGTAGGTGCAGGGATTCTGAAGCTTCTAACTCCAAGCGAAAGACAAGAAGCTCTTGGTTGCACGATGCTAGGCCCAGGAATTGATGGGTTCATGGGAGCTGGTGTAGAACTATGTATTACGTTTGTACTTGTTCTCACTGTGTTCGCAGCATGTGACAAACAACGCAAAGATCTAGGGGGTTCATTTCCGCTCACAATTGGGCTATCAGTCACCATGTGCCACCTGTTTGCTGTAAGTGTCAACTTCTTTAAATATTTTATATGAAACTAACAAAGACAAAAACGATGATCATATGCATCACTAACCCACCATATGAAGTTTCTTCCTTGATTACTCACCCATTCCACTGTTTCTTTATATTTTTTGGCAGAAACACCAGGTGTTCCGCCCTTGAGGTTACATTACGAATTTCAGAATGTTCTCCTGCAAGCCAAGATTCAATAAGAGACAATCTAAACCACATCATTCAGAATGGTAAAATAAACATTTGTTCTTAAATTTGAGTAATATGAAATTCAAGTTCCTAAATTGTGATTATCTTACAATCATCAGTGCGCTTCAATAACACTGAGACGTTTTAATATCTGCTGTGTGAATCCGCATCTGTGATTTTCTGGGCATTAAATGACCACTTGAAAATCGTTGCCTTTGAAAATAATTATTCCCAAAACGGTATGTCATTGACCTTATGATTCTCATTCTTTTTTTTTCTGTCGATGATGTCATTGCAAGGAAATATTTGATACAGCCATTGGACAACAGGTTGTCGACAGCTACAAGTTATATAATGTACAATTTGCATACATCTGCCACGTGCCTCATTAGTCCATTGAGTTTGCAGACGCAGCTTGATCACAGATATCAATTATAAAGCTACACTGCAAGATCAATAGTTTCACAAAGAAACTGTTTAGATTGCCTTTATATCAAATAAATTATGAAGCATTTTAATGTATAAATATCACAATTATTAGTCAAATCAATAATACAAATCTGTAGTTTTAATTATTTACTTAGGATATATGTATCCCTTGTTAAGAGAAATTGTGATAGCCAGTTTATTTATAGATGTGCAAAATATATGCTAGCTTGCCTCACACATACATACGTTGATAAAATTGTAAGGAAACATTCCTTAGTGAACATGTCTTTATACGTGGCTTATGTTAATAAAGGACACTAACAAAGGAAAACTTTTCTTAATTTCGCATTATTATTTGTAATTTAGTTTCTTCTGTAATCCTTGTACAAGTCTTTATTTTGTGTGCCTTGTACAAGTCTATATTTGTATGCTTGTACAAGTCTATATTTTGTGTGCCTTGTACAAGTCTATATTTTAGTGTTTATTAGACGGTCATTTAAAAATAAAAGCTTGTATAAGACTGGGAATTAACTTATGATTCTAACCGAGTCATTTGGTAAGATCGGTCCTTAAATTTGCATGGCTCTTTGATTGTATTCATAATCAAAGAAACATGCATGTATTTTTAACCACACACACGTGACGTCATCATTTTAATTCATGTGCATCTTTAAGAAACGCGCCATCTCACGGCATACATTTTACATTTTGCCCTATTGTCAAGCTATACGTTTACATTTACTTTTTGTAATATATTGTCAGCCATATTTTCATAAAATTTTAAACAACTCTCCAACCTTTAAGTTCCTCGTTCTGAATTAGCGTGTATATATAGGTCACTGTATATATGTCGCAAATTCCTGACATTAAACGGTTGTGATGGCATAGCGACTCGTGATGTGTTGATAAGCATAAGTGTTTATGAGCACAATCTTCAATACGCAAGCCTTATGTTAACGCAGTTAGGATGAGATTTTTAAGGGACGACATTTGCTGTCTGTCTGTCTGTCTGTCTCTGTCTCTCTCTCTCTCTCTCTCTCTCTCTCTCTCTCTCCATTATGATAAAACTGTTGCAGGAAACAATAAACAGAACATACCCTACATTATTTATGTACAAAATCATGGCACCAAAACAATTTTAGCCAGTTTTGAACTATATAAGGACCTTGGTGCACCTGCAGTACAGCATGTTCCTGGTTCACACTGGAATTAGATAAACACTACGGAGATTTCATTCTTGCTATACTGGTCGATCGTTGACCTAGCACACAATAATTGGTTGATAAAAACATTCCAAAACAATCCAAAAATCGCACGGATACTTGGGACAACAAACAAATCAGGAGAGAAAGTTCTCCACGAGAAATATCAATACAAAATGTAAAAGTTGTTTTGCGTTTACCATTAATCATTAGGGTTGCATGTATAACATAAAAGTCGATACAACAAGTAAAGTTTAAAGATCTCGATACTGGTGGATAATATAAAAACAATGCTAACATAATTTAAAGTCCACGATACTGGTGGATAATATAAAAACAGTGCTTACATAATGAACAATCACGTGGAAATTTCTTGCATATTTCATTTTGTTGTTGTTGTTGTTTTTGGGTTTAACGCCATTTTTCAGCACACGATAGGATATACATGGCGGCCAGTATTATTGGTGGAGGAAGAACCCGGGGAAAACCCCCGGAAAGAACCAGCGACCCACGAGAAGCTACTGGCATGCTTTCTCACATAACTACATTAGCCGAATTTTAGACTCGAACCCACGCAGACAGAGGTGAGATGGCAGTGATCCGTAACGGAAAGCGCGTTAGACTACTCGGCCACTCGGAGTCCCATATTTCAGTTTGTAAATCTAATACTGGCATAAAAAGTGTAAAATTTGTTTGATAAATGTGTCTTTTTTATTCATAGGAGAGGGTGTAACGAAATTAAAGAAAGAAATTATGTGGGTTTTTTTTTTCATGACTACAGATACATAAAACACCGTAAGGTGTTCTTGATCATTATGATAAATAATCTTTTGAATACCGGATGACAGAAAACAAACAAGAATAACAAGGAAAGCAAGTTTTCAATGTCAACATCTATAATACGCCTTTTGATTATATATATATATATATACACGAAAGAAACTGAAGTGGCAAAGCACGTTACTTGCTTCGGCTTAAAAGTGTTGCCATTCCATTCTACAAAAAAAAAAAAAAGAATCATAATTTGAAAACCGTATCTCATAATGACTTGCAGAAAAGAGCAACCTTTTGTCCTACTTACATAGAGGATCTGACAGCCTGTAAACCAAACTTCATATAATGTCAGCTTAATATGATATTATCACAAACGCCAATACTGCATCCTTATTGAAAAACCGTAGCATGAAAGTTTCCATTCTATCACGTTTACCATCATATTATCACATACGCCCATATCGCATCCCTGTTGAAATTCTTTCAAAAACCGTAGCATGAAATTATCCATTTAGCACATTTACCATCATTGTCTAGGAACAAGAATACTTCATCAAAGCCCAGAATATTCCGCTTGAATCAGTATCTTTTCTAGTTGTATTGCTTATGCAAAATAACAGTCCGATAAGTACAAAATAATTTACTATTGTGAAAAGTGGTAAAAGTAGAACTTCCTTTCTAAAAGATATGTAGCGAAAACTATTTGATTAAAATATTAATAATAACAATGATTGCTTTGTTTGATTGTCTGTTCTCAGTTAAGATTAGTTTATAATTCAAAGTTTACTCTTTCATTATTCGGACAAATCTCGCCGTTGGTAACATTAGGGATGTAAGATTTGTTAGCTTCAGATAATAGTTGCGATATAATTACAGCAAAAAATGTATAGCTCACTGTTCAGAATATTTAGAGTTGCAAGGTTGTTTTTAGCCGTGAATTTATATGCTCCATCCCGTCCATGTAATTTCATCCAGCGGACAATAAAACTGGCAAAGATGTCAAAGAGTACCCTACGTTTATTTCTAAGATATTCTATTTGCTCTCTTTCTTTCCCTCCCTCCCTCCCTACACACACAACACACACACACGACAAACACACACACATACGTACGTGCGTGCGTGCGTGCGTGCGTGCATGCATGCATGCATGCATGCATACTTACATACATACATACATACATACATACATACATACATACATACATACATACATACATACATACATACATACATACATACACATATGTGTGTGTGTTAGATAATATGGTTTAATTTTCCAATTCAAAAGGAAATTGTATATGTGCTAGGTGGATAGTCTAGGTTACTAGTTGGATAGTCTAGGTTACTAGTTGGATAGTCTAGGTTACTAGGTGGATAGTCTAGGTTACTAGGTGGATAGTCTATGTTATTAGTTGGAGAGTCTAGGTTACTAGTTGGATAGTCTAGGTTACTAGGTGGATAGTCTAGGTTACTAGTTGGATAGTCTAGGTTACTAGGTGGATAGTCTAGGTTACTAGGTGGATAGTCTAGGTTACTAGTTGGATAGTCTAGGTTACTAGTTGGATAGTCTAGGTTACTAGGTGGATAGTCTAGGTTATTAGTTGGATAGTCTAGGTTACTACGTGGATAGTCTAAGTTACTAGTTGGATCATATATTCTAGCTGATGTTTTCTAACCTTATATTTTGTAGATAAGGTTTACAGGTTCCAGCATGAATACTGCCCGCAGTTTTGGACCAGCAGTTGTAATGGGAATATGGAAAGATCACTGGGTAAGGACCTTTTTAAGTTATATTTTGTAAACTTTCACGTTATTTGATGTACCTTTTACGGAGTTTTCACTTTTGTAAACTTTCACGTTATTTCATGTACCTTTTACGGAGTTTTCACATGTTCACATTTAATCTTTTACCTTATTGCACCACATGTCTTCGATTATTTGGAAGTTTTTATCTTCCTAAAAATTGGCTTCTTTTCGTTTAAGAACATACAATTTAGTAAGGGCCATATAGGCAGTATTGTGATGGCATGAACTCAGTAGACTGTAAAGTTAAGAGCACACCAAATATACTAATTATACTAACTAATAATTGTACTAACTAATAATTATACTAACTAATAATTATACTAATAAATTATACTAACTAATAATTAAACTAACTAATAATTATAATAATAAATTATACTAACTAATAATTATACTAATAATTATGCTAACTAATAAATTATACTAACTAATAATTATACTAACGAGCCCTAAAGGCCACACCGCAAGTTGTGTTTATTTAGCCCTTACACTTTCATGAATCTTGACTATTCTTTCATGGTTTGCTTATATCTTGATTAGTACATAACCACAGTTATGAAAAATTACATTACGTTCCTTGAAATTACTGCAGTTTATATAGTAGGAGATATATTCATACTAAATATACTAGATGTATGTAATTAATGCGATGTAGGACAAGTTGGCAAGTCTTGTGTGCATGAATGGAACAGTGTTCGGGTTTGACAAACGATCTGCTCTTCAGGAATATTATTATGTTTCTTTTGTTTCTATCATATAAGGCATTTCTTAATATGATTAAAAAGAACTGGGTTCGATCCCCGGCCGAGTCTTACCATAGACTTACAAAATTGGTACTAACAGCTGCATCGCTTGGCGCTCGGCATTAAGAGGTTAGTTTTAGAACTGGTCGGTCTGTTGTCAGAATAGTGTGAATGGGTGGGACATCATGCTGCATTTCTGGGGCATGATGCCCCAGTACTAGACATCATTATAAACTGTCACACTGCAGACATCGATGCAATATGACTGAAAAATTGTTAAAGCTACGTTAAAAAATCCAAACACACACCCACACACACGCGCGCACACACACACACACACACACACACACACACACACACTCCTATGGACTGTGAATTTCAATCAGTGAACTTGGGTTTCTCCCACAGTTCACCTTCGATGTGACTATACTTTTATCTAAAATTTTGAACGGTCCCGCCAGTGACTCGAAAGCTTGGGCGAAAACCCAACGTTTCATTGAGGAAAGAACACACACTTTCTCTCCTGTTGTGAATAGTTCCCATGACAAATGACTGCCAGGATATAGCTTTTGATATTTTTCCTTGCTAGAGCGTTAGTAATTACATTAGCGCTCTCGGGTCATATGTTCATCTATGCTCAGGTATATACTTCATGCCAGTAGGAATCGGTTACACGATGTCCAATGCAACGTCTCATTCCAGCATCATCATCTTGAAGTGAAACGGTTCTTTCATGGTCAAAAGATAGGTATGTCATGAGTAGTTAAAGCATGTACTTATCCAGATATTGCTTTTGGGCGTTTGCCTTATTTAGAGTGATGTCTCTCGACCATTCCACCGACTAGAGATGAAAAGAAGTAGTTCTGGTTTTGTGGACATAGACAGTGCGTAGACTTCGGAAAAAGATGGCTTTCAAATTGTCACCGAGTCTGAGTGAATTAAGGAATGGAACAATAATTTTGTCTGCTATACCTCTAGCTACTCTTTAGGCAGTCATATTCCATATAGGCAATGTTTCTGCCCACTTTAAAAATTAATCTTAAATCGCGAGAATGTTCTAGTTTCCATCCTCTGTTTCAGGAAGAGGTAATATTATATCTACAGTTATGTGCTCCATTGGAAAACATGAAAAAAAAACGACATTAACCGGGGCTCTTTCACACTTTGGGGATCGCTTTCAATGTACACAAGACTCGGAACCGATCATATACTGACTTACTTCCCTTTGTTGATCAGGCCAGTAACTTAACTTTGCTTACAAGTTTTCGAAAACTTAATTGGCCATGAGATTTCACGTTGTGGAAGCAAAGAAGAATATCCCCCCCCCCCCTCTCTCTCTCTCTCTCTCTCTCTCTCTCTCTCTCTCTCTCTCTCTCTCTCTCTCTCTCTCTCTCTCTCTGTATGTGATCGCCGTCATGGCGTCCAAGTCTTCCCATCTTCTACAGATAACTTCATCTGTGATGACAAATCTGTCCCATTGTGCTCATAGTGATTTTACGACATATCCCAAGCCAGATATTTCCTTCAAGCTGGGTTACTCTCCATTTTCAACCCAATTTCTGACCAGTTTAATAATTTTACCCTGGTTTGGGGATTCTCTTATTGTTTTATTAACTTCGTCTTTATTTTCATTCTCACTTTGTCCATCTTGACGAATGGTACTGACAAGCCTCTTTGGACTTTTTAAACTAGACTTATATTCAGGCTGCCTACAAGAGTACCTTCTCAAAGCATCGGCATTCTTGGCCGATGACCAATGCCAAAATTCGTTGGACAATATTGTTTCAATGCAGCTTTCCATTTGACTTTCGTGATCTTTGGTGTTTAGTAACCAACAAGAGTTGTGGTCAGTCCTTAAAAACAAGTGTCATCATATAGGTAGTACGTGAGATATTTGACAATAAACACTATAGCCAACAACTATTTTCTTGTCACATAGTAGCGTCTTTCCTGCTTAATGGGAGAGCGGCTGGTATAGAAAACCAAGTTCTCCTATCCCTCAGAGGATGCGACAACAAACACAGCACCGATTGCATAATCAGTGACATCCGTGTCTAGTATGAAATGCTTTGAGAAATCAAAGCGAGTAAGTAAGGTGCGCAAACTAGAGGATCTCGAAACCATTCAAAAGACGCTTGACATGCTCACGTCCATAGAATATTAGTCCCTTCTTCAATTAGCTTGTTTAATGGCTCTGCCACGTCAAAATGTTTGGTATAACATGTAATAGGTACACACAAACCAGGAATTATTATATGTTCTTATTTGTCTCCATTAACTTTACATTGTCATAATCGTGCAATACTTTACGATGAACACCTTCGTATTGCACTCACGTACACGACACGTGTGTATGTCCAATAATGTACCAAGAACTACTTTGCATAGAAATCATGTACTCTCATGTAGGAGACGCTTTACGTTTTTGTTGATTAAAATTTGTTTCTGAATGAACTTAAGCAGATGGTTCGTGGGCTGCTTTGCAATATTCCGTGTTAACATTTTTAATACAGTGTTTCAGATTTAGGCTTACGATATACGCATGACATGTCATCAAATTGCTGGGACCATACAAATAATATGCAGGTGACACGGCATAAAATGTCTCTCTGTCCGTTCATTATATATATTGTTACGTACTTAGGCTCGAATAAGCAGCAACACAGACAGAGTGAAAACTAACAAGCTTGTAAAACTTTAGCAATGAATTTATTAAGTACAATTATTTTCATAAAGGATCCAGGTTCAGATCTTGACGATGTAATCCAAAATGGCTGACGATGTCATGTGATGCAGTTCTTGTTTTATTATCATCCAAATGAAATTATGAGCACATGTTTTCTCCTCCAAATAAATAAATAAATCGTCTTGCTTCAACGAATTGACACAAGTTACAATATAACTCAAAACACAACTATTAACTTAAAAGCCCAAATTCTACTGAATATTTCTATTCCAAACAATAATTTATATACCCGTTTTTTATGTAAACAAGGGATCACGTGATTTTCTGGAAATTCATAGAAGGTCATAGAAAGCGCGTACGATCATTTAAACACGTACACAAAGAAAGATTCAGATAAGAAAATCAGTCATTTCTCACCCCCCAAGAACTAAAAATAAAAAGTTGTCCTTGAAATTAACCAATAGTTTTAGAAGCTTGTTGACACTGTCTGAAGCAGGGTCAGAAATTAGGTCAACAAGCCAAGGTCAAAAACATGTTTACAAATAAAGTATGGTCATAAAGATTTTTCTAGAATAATCTCCCAATTAATGAATTTTAAACCCAAAATGACAAATTTGGATTTGACATTTAAAAATAAATAATTCAAATCAAATAGATGTAACACTTTCCCCCCTAAAATAAAAAGAAAGTTTTATATGATTAAACTTTCTTTTTATCACAAACCAATTTACATCTGAGATTAAAAGAAATAGTATAAACTACACAGTATAATAAATTGTTATACATGGGAAAGAGCGCCTACAAATTATATTATCTAGAAATAGCCTCAACCTTTTAACTCGCCCATGTCCCACAAAATGTCCTAGGAAAATCACACTAGCACGGCATAACTCACTTTTAGATAAATTAACAGTCGAACATGCATCAGTGAGTCTGTCAAAGAATTTTCGAATTGTTGCTAGATGTTCTATCCAGGTGTCGTTGTAGATGATGACGTCACAATTTTCTAGACCAGAGATAATCATTTTTATGAGACCTTGAAATGGACTTTCTTTATATTGGCCGAGTCCATCTGGAATCACGAATGCCGAGATTTCCTTTGCTCTTTCCGTTAGTGGAATCTGCCAGAATCCTTTAAGAAGGTCAAATTTGATGACATACTTGGCATTCCCAATTTTATCAACACAATGGTCAATTCTTGGTAATGGAAATGAATCTGTTTTTGTAACTCTGTTCACCTTCCTATGATCAGTGCACATACGGAAAGTTTTATCTGGTTTTGAAACACGTATGCATGGTGATCTCCAATCACTTTTACTGGGCTCCATAAAATCATTCTCCAGCAAATATTGAATTTCTGTTTGAGGACTCATCCTACATAGATGCTGTTTAACAGGTTTGGAATCTCCAACTTCAACGTCATGAAAAATTTTGTTTGTCCTTGTAAGAATATATGGACATAAGTGCTCATATAATAATAATAATAACTTTTCAATTCATTTCTTTCTTGTATTTGCAAATGTTAAAGTTTCTGGTCTAGATTTTTCATAATTTCTGAATTACAACAATTTGTCGCTCCAATGTCAGTAGAAACCGATGATATTCCTTCACTAAGTGGGACAAGCACCACTAAATTAATTACATATTTAACATGGCTATCTCTTTCAATATACTGGTACTCCTATAATTTTTTTAGATCCCAGGAGCACTAATACTATAATTTAACTAATTCATTTTCTTCTTAACTTTTTAAGGGCCGTAATATCTAATCTGAAGAAAAGTAAGAAGAATGAACAAGAGTAACACAACTCCATTATCAGACTCAAAAGTTCTCTCCCTTGTAGTTCTTTCAAACCATAGTTTCATTTTTAACTTGAATTGCTGAAGTGGGCATTCATTCATAACTTGCTGGCAAATTCCAGACATGAAGTTTGAACCTTGGTCAAACTGAATAAATTTGGGAAGGCCATACTGAGTTAAAAACTTTATCAAAGCCTTTACCATTGTTTTATATTTAATATTCCTCAACGGAATAGCCTCTGGAAACCTTGTTGACGCACACATTATTGTCTTAGGTAAGGGATCTACACAATCTACCATAATTCTACCAAATGGTTCGTCAAATGCAGGAATAGGTTGCAGATGAGCCTTAGGTATCTTCTGATTTGGTTTTCCTACCATTTGACAAGTATGACAAGATCTACAGTATTTGACAACATCACTTTTGAGTTTTGGCCAATAGAAGTGAGTCAAGATCTTGTGATAAGTTTTATTAATCCCTAAATGACCAGCCAAAGGAGTTTCATGCGCCAGATTAAGTATTTCCTGTCTGTAAGGTTCTGGAACTACTATTTGATAGTTCACTGATCACTCATCACCAACAGGTACCTCGGGAGGTCTCCATTTTCTCATAAGAATTCCATTTATAATGAAATAACAGACAGGAACTTTAGTGACTTCAGTCATATTTATGGCCCTTTGAAACAAACAATAGATCTCAGGATCATTTTCCTGTTCGACGACAAGTGACTGTCGTTTATCACCCTGATTAAGAGAATGAGTTGTTAAAAGAGGATCACTATGATCAATACCTTCTGATTGATCTAAACCAAGAGTAAAAGTGACCTCATAAAAACCCCGACCTATACAAGTGTCAGTTGAAGGAATGCTGTCTCTCCAACATCATTCTCAAGATCATCACCCTGATCTGAATAAAGAGAATGAGTTGTTAAAAGAGGATCACTATGATCAATACCTTCTGATTGATCCAAACAAGAAGTAAAAGTGACCTCATTAAAAGCCTGACCTATACTCGTGTCAGATCAAGGAATACTGACTTCATCAACATAAATCCGACCCATGCATGTGTCAGCTAAGGGAATACTGTCCTTTTCAACTTCATTCTCAAGAGCTTTCTTTGCCATAGCTCTGGTAACTGTACAAGCTTGAAATATCTCAGGGAATTCTTTTTCAATAGGATCAACTTTCTGATCCCAATTAGGCTTGTCAGTTAAAAGTGGATTAACCACAACCTTGTCCCCAGCTAAGTCGTTGCCTAGCAATAAATCGATGCCCTCAACGGGTAAAACCGAGACTGTTCCGATTGTCACAGGTCCTGACACTAAGTCTGATGACAAATTTACACAATGGAGAGGAACATTAACAAAGCCGCACTGTACTCCCTGAATAAGAACACTTCCATTCGAAGAAGACTTCTCAGTAAAAGGCAAATTACCTGATAATAAAAGACTCTGAGAAGCCCCTGTGTCCCTTAAAATATTATTAGGGGTGGGATTGACCGAATCACCCAAGAGTGATATAGAACCCTTCGATATGAATGGTTCATAATTCTCCATATTAAAATCAGACTGGGATTTATTAAACCCAACAAATGTATTGCTTTCAATACATGACTGTGACCTTGACCTATTAACAAATAAGAGCATTTGGAAAGGTATGTCTTGATTCTGATGCCTATTTTTCAATTTGCAGCAATCATAAATAACATGTCCTTTTTTCTTGCAAAAGGTACACGTCGGAAGAGACAAGGATCTAGAATCAAACTTTTCTGAAGTCTGATTTTTGAAAGTTGTGTTAGTTTGAGTTTTAGAAGGGCTTGAATTAGGCGGAAATACTTTTCTGCCAGAAAATTGTTGAGTAGAAGTCTTGTTAACAAATGAAGCTTTATGTGTCAAAGAATATTCGTCAGCAGCTCGAGCAGCATTTTCCAAGGTTTCAATCTGATGCTCATCAAGATAAGTTTTAACATCACTATGAACACAGTTTTTGAACTCTTCAATTAATATAATTTGCTTGAGATTTTGATAATCTTGTTCGACTTTCTTGGCTAAGCACCTTCTATCAAACAACTGCTCTTTTTCTCTAGCAAATTCGACATGAGTTTGTCCAGCTTCTTTTCTGTAATTTCTAAATTTTTGCCTATAAGCTTCAGGGACTAACTCATAACCCTTTAAAATGCATTCTTTAACCACATCATAATCACTACTTTGCTGAACAGACAGTGAAGTGTAAATCTCACTAGCCTTACCAGTAAGTACACATTGTAGTAACTGAGTCCAATTCTCTTTTGGCCACTTTAAATTTTCTGCAACTTTTTCAAAAAGAACGAAATATTTGTCTACTTCTTTTTCTTTGAAAGGGGGCACTAATCTAATATTCCTTGCTAATTTAAAATTTAAATTTGAAGTATGATGGTGATTCTCACCTGCCAGCTTCATTTCTTTCATTCTAATTTCAAATTGTAATTGTTTTTCTTTCTCCCTTTACTTTCTCTCTCCTCTTTTTCAAATTGTAATTGTCTTTCTTTCTCCCTTTCTTGAAATTCCAGCTTCTTCAACTCTTATTCTCTCTCTCTCTCTCTCTCTCTCTCTCTCTCTCTCTCTCTCTCTCTCTCTCTCTCTCTCTCTCTCTATCTCTCTCTCTCTCTCTCTCTCTCTCTCTATCTCTCTCTCTCTCTTCTTTTTCATATTGTAATTGTCTTTCTTTCTCCCTTTCTTATCTCTCTCTTCTTTTTCATATTGTAATTGTCTCTCTTTCTCCTCTCTCTCTCTATCAATACGCATCTGCTCTTTTTGTAATTCAATTTGTTTTTCTTTCTCCTCTCTCTCAATCCGCATCTGCTCTTTTTGTAATTCAATTTGCCATTCTTTCTCCTTTTCCTGTCTTTCTCTCTCCTTTTCCTGAAATTCCAGCTTCTTCAACTCTAATTCCATCTGGAATTTTAATTCTAATTCCTTTAATTTTATGTCCGAGTCTGATGCAGACTTTCTGACCGAAATCAAAGCACTTTGTTCTAACATATCCTTTTCCACCAAATACTGGACCAAAATCTTTTTGATATCTTGTTTCGTTAAAGAAGCCCCGACTTCAGAAAGATCAAATTTTCTGGCAAGCGGAATCAACTCATCTTTTTTGAAAATATCTAATTGCTCCTGGGTAGGATTAGAAAGAAATATTTCTACCTTAGATGTCATTTTAATACAAGCCTGTCAGTCTCACTAAAAATTAAAAATTTTCAAAAACTAGGGAAAATTCAAATTTAAATTCCAATTTATCTCAGATCTCAATCCCGGACGTTAGTCCCCAATTTCTATGTTACATACTTAGGCTCGAATAAGCAGCAACACAGAAAGAGTGAAAACTAACAAGCTTATAAAACTTTAACAATGAATTTATTAAGTATAATTATTTTCATAAAATAAATAAACTTACGGTTTTAGAGAATCAATTGCAACAGTAATTCAATATAGAATTCACAAAAATAATCCACTAATGGAATTGCAAGAGTTCTGATAAATAAATGTTCTAATAGTTCCAGGTTCAAATCTTGACGTTGTAATCCAAAATGGCTGACGATGTCACGTGATGCAGTTCTTGTTTTATTATTATCCAAATGAAATTATGAGCACAAGTTTTCTCCTCCAAATAAATAAATAAATCGTCTTGCTTCAACGAATTGACACAATTTACAATATAACTCAAAACACAACTATTAACTTAAAAGCCAAGATTCTACTGAATATTCTCTCACAGTACAATAATTTAAATACCCGTTTCTTATGTAAACAAGGGATCACGTGTTTTCTGGAAATTCATAGAAGGTCATAGAAAGAGCGTACGATCATTTAAACTCGTACACAAAGAAAGATTCAGATAAGAAAATCAATCATTTCTCACCCACCCACCACAAGAACTAAAAATAAAAAGTTGTCCTTGAAATTAACCAATAGTTTTAGAAGCTTGTTGACACTGTCTGAAGCAGGGTCAGAAATAGGTCAACAAGCCAAGGTCAAAAACATGTTTACAAATAAAGTATGGTCATAAAGATTTTTCTAGAATAATCTCCCAATTAATGAATTTTAAACCCAAAATGACAAATTTGGATTTGAAATTTAAAAATAAATAATTTAAATCAAATACACGTAACTATATATATATATATATATATATATATATATATATATATATATATATATATATATATATATATATATATATATATATATATATATATATATATATATATATATATATATATATAAATATATATATATATATATATCTGTCATTTCATCTATCCATCTCTGTTATCTATCCTTCACTTCATATTTTTACACTAACATTACAACTTTTTTCTATCACATTTTAACTCTTTCAATTTTATCAAGGTATACTGGGCTGGTCCTATTCTCGGTGGAGTTCTAGCAGGGCTGACGTATGACAATGTGTTCTCCATGAACGCTTCCCTCCAGAAGTGTCGGGCTTTCTTTCTGGCCAGTCAATACGACAATGAAAATTACAAAGCAAAGAAAGCCAAGATCAGGATCATAGAGGAAGATCTAGAGGAGGGCGATGAGACAAAAGAGAAGAGGCAAGATTAGCTCCAATTACTGAAAAACAATAGACCATAAAGTGAACACATCTAAAGGAAATTCAACTTTTTCGACAACGTACAGGTCCTAACGAAACAGAGCAAGAAATGTCTTGTACGAAATAAGGCTCAGTGATGTAAAAACTGTTGAAAACAATTTAGTACAAATTATAAGATTTTTTTCTCTCATGTATTTGTTTACCAGATATATTTTTATCTAGTAGGAAACTACATAAAACAATATCTCTGTAGGTACAATTATATATGTGTTGAGTGCTTTATGCGTGTTCTGTACGTAAGTAAGTATGTATGTATGCGAGAATGTATGTATGATATAAAAAGTTTAATAGGAGTTCTACTGAACTAATTATACTGACCTAGTTTTCATAATGTTTAACGTTACACTGAAACCTTCGTGTCTTTAGATAAATTATTATACGCAGTAGGTCTAATGATTTAAAGTGAGGCGGTTCAGATGTATATATATCTTTAATAATTTCATTATTTGTTGAATGCTTTGCTGCGTTAAATCGTTTCGTTGTATTTTTTTCGCTTCATATTGTAGCATGTGGCAATATGAGCAAATTATAGGATCGAAGTGCAAGACAAAACACTATTCAGACTTGAAACGTGTAAGTCAATGCATCAGATTTCCATACCAACTAATGCTGATTTTTGAAGTTTGATGCAATTCAATGATAATAAAAAGTTTCGTTCCGCTTATAGAAGGCACCTTTGCTTCAGGAAAATATTTCATTTCGATCATACGCCAGTCACTGCTTCTAGCCTGACCTAAGAGTCTTTGAGGTTTATGGATGGGGATGAGGTTTCCAGAATTTTATGTGCTAAATTTTCTTGACATCATCCTATTTCCCTCGCATAACTTGTTACTCAGGAGTAAAGGCAGCAATCAGAAAAAAATACCACTCTTGGTAATAAAGTATGCCTTCCTTTATCCGTATACCTCGGGGAAAGGAACTATGTTCGGATAAGTGGAAATTCGAATGTACAGATTTTGGTAATACTAACTCCACATGCTCAGTTGACATATTTTAGATTATAAGTAGGTAGGTATGGCTGACTCTTCTTATTTAGTTCTGAATAGTTTCGGATAAATGTACGATGGGATATTTTAGAAATGGACAAAGAAAGATTAATTTGTGGGAGTTTTCATTTTTAAACAAATATTGCCTGTACTCTGTGATCTTTAATGAACGTTATCTATAGTAAATATTGCTGCTTTTATGTATCCGACTGCACTTGCAATAACACGGTATGTGTATTGATGCGCAATAAATGTATAATTATTCCTTTATTTCTTTTGTTTGTATAAAGACGTTTTAAAAACTTTGCAATAAATGTGTATCTTATATAGACAACATTGTCTTGTTTTGCAAAATTTCAGCACGAAAAAATGCTATTATGTGAAAAAGACAGAGGAACTGTAATACGCATATGTATGTACACACACACACACACACACACACACACACACAGAGTTACAAAGCTTTATGCATATATAGATACATACATATATAGATACATACATATATAGATACATACATACATGCATACATACATACATACATACATACATACATACATACATACATACATACATACATGCATGCATGCATGCATGCATGCATGCATGCATGCATGCATGCATGCATACATACATACATACATACATACAGACAGACAGACAGACATACATACATACATACATACATACATACATACATACATACATACATACATACATACATACATACATGCAACAACGCGTGATAATTATTATAATGTACATGACATGAAGGAACTTTTTGGTACTATACATATCACTTTTACTTTAGATTTCCTGAAGGAAATAAATCTTTATTTTAAACTATAACTTGTATGCCATCACCTAGAGCATTTTTATCTAATTTAAATACCGCCCCTTATTTTCAACACCTTTCCATTTTTACTCATTAACATGCACTATTTACATCTCCCGTTGATTGGTAAGCTTTATATTTTACTGTAACTAAGATCTTACCATTTTATTTTGAACTATTTTGTTTTTGATATCGCTGGTCGATATTAAACCTTTTATATTTTTAAACATATATACATACAAACTATTGTATGGCGCTAAATAGCCTAAATGTGCTAGTGTGCCGTTAAAAAAAAATCAATCAATCAATCAATCATGAAAATCTTGCCACCTGGTAGCTCCCAAAAAAATCTTTTCTTGATAAAAAGTGGTCTTTCGCAAACATTAATTAACAATGTGTTAAATTTCATGAAAATATACATTAGTGCCGATATCATTTTATCCCTCCGATCAATTTCAATATAACTTTATTATTTTCTCATTCGGTATAAAGAGCAATATAAACAAACATTGGTAATAGAAAATAAACAAAGCTATTGTTCTCCAGAGAGAGAGAGAGAGAGAGAGAGAGAGAGAGAGAGAGAGAGAGAGAGAGAGAGAGAGAGAGAGAGAGAGAGAGAGAGAGAGAGAGAGAGAGAAGATCTTAAGTGAGTGCTTATTTCAGACGAAGTTTATGAAACAAGTTGAATAATTCCATTTACTTCTGTATATCTAGACCAGCGAAAACTGCTAATGACAAGTTTGGTTTAAATAGATTTCATGTTAGAGAGAATAACTGAAGTTGAGGCAGGTTACTTGGGTATGGTCTTTAGCTACACATACAAATATTACTCCTTAGATTCTATTGGGATTTAGTTTTAAGCTACATAGATATAACCTGGGATATGTTATAGTCATCAACAACTAATAGAGGATCTCAAATGGGTAATGCTTTTACATTAAATGTATGAAATGAGTTGAAAATAGTGTCCCCTTTTTATAATAGCCTCTGTGATCCAAGCTAGACATTTTCCAATGGATTTCATACGTTTAAATCACCGCACTCTGACACACAGTCTTATTTTATTTCAAAATCACAAACACACTAGTTCATCCTAAGTTGATGCCCTTTTAACTTGTTGACGGTAAAAAATAGTACCAGACAAAGTTGAACAGGCATTTAGTCTTTAACAGCAGATAATACCTTTCTTTTACAAATTCTAAATCAAAGAACAAGCTTTCTTAGAAATAAACCGAAGATTTTATACACAGAAATGCGTTTGATGTTACATTGTTTGATAATATACCGGTTAGAGTGCAATGGACAATTGTGTTAACCTTAAAGTGTTACTTTCATTACTAAACATACTTTGTTGCAATATTCAGGACGCATACATTTCCATATTTTATGTAGTATATTTGTGCCGGATATTTGCATTAGTTAACTTGGAACAGTAGACTACAGAAGACATTAATAAATTGCATTTTGAGTCGGCATTGCATCACATATTTACTGCATAAATACGTTGCGGTTGTATGAAGTACTGCCCACTGTGTGACTGGTTTATGTCCCCATTCTTCTGCATACAGAGGTGAGTATATTTACCTGTATAAATTAATAGTTAAACCACGTTTGGATATAAGGTAGGCAAGATGTTACAGGCATACAACTCACCCCTATTCTACATCAGCTATCAGACGAACAATGTCTTTACTTTTGTTTGTTGTAGTTACTTTATTGGGGTGTTACGCTATTTTTCGTAGAATTATATGCTATACATGGCGTAACATGCCCCCGTGGTGGTAAACATTCGCCATATTCATAAAGCCGTGAACTTTTGTTGCCCCAATTTCCGTTCGTCAATCGCAGAGAGACATGGCCGCCTAAAGATAGTATTAGTGAAAAGAATAAGTAAAAATAGGACTTGTAAAGAAAATTTTCCCATGATTGCAGCCAATCAATAGAGAGAATACTGCACAATAACTTCATCGGCCTATTTCCACTAATCAGAATCACATTAACTGATATCTAAGCATGCTTATATAAAACAAATACCAAACTGCACACACTATATGCAAATTGTGCAGACAATGTGATAAAGACAGATATTATCTGGGATACATTACTGGGATATGGTCATCCGTTACAACGACATATATTACCCGTGATATATTTCTGGCATATAGTCCTTTGCTTCGACGAGAACTATTCACTGGGAGATATTGCTAGGAGATGGTCTTTAGCAACACATTCAGGTATTACCTAGGATATATATCTGGGATATAGTCTTCAGCTACACATACATATATTACCCAGGATATATTACTGGGATATAGTCTTCAGCTACACAGACATATATTACCCAGGATATATTACTGGGATATAGTCTTCAGCTACACAGACATATATTACCCAAGATATATTACTGGGCTATAGTATTTAGCTACACAGACAGACATATATTACCCAGGATATATTACTCGGCTATAGTATTTAGCTACACAGACAGATTTTACCCAGGATATATTACTGGAATATAGTCTTTAGCTACACATAAATATATTACTGGGCTATAGTCTTTAGCTACACATATTTATATTACCCAGGATTTATTACTGGGATATAGTATTTAGCTACACATACCTATATTACTTATGATATATTACTGGGATATAGTATTTAGCTACACATACATATATTACCCAGGATATATTACTGGGATATAGTATTTAGCTACACATACATATATTACCCAGGATATATTACTGGGATATATTATTAAGCTACACATACATATATTACCCAGGATATATTACTGGGATATAGTATTTAGCTACACATACATATATTACCCAGGATATATTACTGGGATATAGTATTTAGCTACACATACATATATTACTTATGATATATTACTGGGATACAGTATTTAGCTACACATACATATAGTACCCTGGATATATTACTAGGTTATAGTATTTAGCTACACATACACATATTACCCTGGATATATTACTGGGATATAGTATTTAGCTACACATACATATATTACCCAGGATATATTACTGGGATATAGTACTTAGCTACACATACATATATTACCTAGGATATATTACTAGGATATACTGTTTAGCTACACATACATATATTACCCAGGATATATTACTGGGATACAGTATTTAGCTACACATACATATATTACTTATGATATATTACTGGGATATAGTATTTAGCTACACATACATATATTACCCAGGATATATTACTGGGATATAGTATTTAGCTACACATACATATAGTACCCTGGATATATTACTGGGATATAGTATTTAGCTACACATACATATATTACCCAGGATATACATACATTTATTACTTATAATATATAACTGGGATATAGTATTTAGCTACACATACATATATTACCCAGGATATATTACTGGGATATAAAATTTAGCTACACATACATATATTACTTATGATATATTACTGGGATATAGTATTTAGCTACACTTACATATAGTACCCTGGATATATTACTAGGATATAGTATTTAGCTACACATACATATATTACCCTGGATATATTCCTGGGATATAGTATTTAGCTACACATACATATATTACCCTGGATATATTACTGGGATATAGTATTTAGCTACACATACATATATTACTTATGATATATTACTGGGATATAGTATTTAGCTACACATACATATATTTCCCAGGATATATTACTGGGATATAGTATTTAGCTACACATACATATATTACTTATGATATATTACTGGGATATAGTATTTAGCTACACATACATATATTACTTATGATATATTACTGGGATTTAGTCTTTAGCTACATAAGCAGATATTACACGGGATATATTACTTATTCAGAGCTAATTGTTTCGGACTAGGTTTTGTGTTCAGTCGCCTAATTACGTGTCTCACATACGACTCGTTTACCAGAAATGAGTAACACATTTTAGAATAACTAGGAAATTATTCGTCTGTAGAATAATATGTTTAAAATTTGAACTGAACGATTGCAGTCTGTACTTAAGTTCATTCTCCAGATGTTGTATGAGCAATACTATCAATACAATCCATTAATCTTGTAAATACAATGGTAATACCAGTGTTCTAAATATTTTCCAGAGAATCTTAAAATATATCATCCCTACGATCATTTAAATGCATTATATTGCATTATATTACATATCAGCGTCATCCAAAACGCAAAGAGCGCAATAAAACACCATCGAAGGAACTATAAAGCATTGTTTGGTGGTGCCTCGAAAAGAACGAAATAATAATAACTTCCCTTAAAAAAGGTGTGATTTCCTAAAGTAAATTTTACGATCGGATTTCTACATTTTTAAAAAAACAAAATATTTTTAAATTCTTATTGATTTTTTTAAAATATAGACAATTCGTCTGAGACTTCCCGTTCGGACTAGCATTTGAAATATTAACCGATCGTATCTGTATTGTCACATATAGATATCTTCAATGCACACCGTAAGTTGTACAAATATTGTGATAAAATGTTAAAGCCGTTAGTGAAGGAAAAAAATATTATGAAAGAAAATGTTGTGACAAGTGTACTATGTATGCATGCACATTTGTGCTTACCGCTTGATAGTGCATCCCTACATTATACGAAGTGAGATAACTTTGATATAAACTCCAATACGAAGTGAGATAACTTTGATATAAACTCCAATACGAAGTGACATAACTTTGATATAAACTCCAATACGAAGTGAGATAACTTCGATATAAACTCCAATACGAAGTGAGATAACTTTGATATAAACTCCAATACGAAGTGAGATAACTTTGATATAAACTCCAATACGAAGTTAGATAACTTCGATATAAACTCCAATACGAAGTGAGATAACTTTGATATAAACTCCAATACGAAGTGAGATAACTTTGATATAAACTCCAATACGAAGTGAGATAACTTTGATATAAACTCCAATACGAAGTGAGATAATTTTGATATAAACTCCAATACGAAGTGAGATGACTTTGATATAAACTCCACTTTGTGTTTTATTGTCTCTCCACGTGTCTATCTTTATTCTCAAAATATGACTGGCACAAAATTAACATGTAAGTATTGAACTAGTAAATTTAGCACTCTCATGAAATAATTTATCTTACCCTCGCTCAAACTGAGCACAAAAATAGCTAAATGATTTTAATGACATCTCACAACAACGATAAGCCCAGGGCCACATATCATGTTCACATAGCATTAGTTACCAATCATGCTGAAAAGAAGCTTGAAAATTATTTTGCCAGCCTATCTCGCTTTTCAAGAAATGCATACTCCAAATATTCTAGCTATTTTCATTTCCGACGATAGCCTAGATAGTATAAAGTTCTTGTAATTAATAACTACCGTATACTTTTCTCTAAAGTAAGATTGATTAAAAGCAGGTTTCTTCATTTCAAGATTGTTTCAAATTATAAACAGCAGCAGAGAAGGCGAATCGGACAACGTTTTCAGACAAAATTAAGGCTTCCTTGGCTGAGTACCCTTAGGTGGGAAGGGTATATACCAGTCATAAAGACGTATTATGTGTTATGGAAAGTGATTGGGACGTAAAAAATCGAGAGAAAAAATTTTAAAAAATAAAAAAATAAAGTCTTTATTTGCCAAATGGGGACTTAGTAATTTTGTCCTTGCAAGGGTCTCCGTTGGTTTAAAAAAAATCACCCGTTGATTATCAGTCCGGTTCGAGGGTCTTTACGATGAAAGTCCTTAGGACGAAAATCCTTTTAGGATTTCAACCGAATATTTGATCAAGTCCGATACGATATCGTGACCTCGGGCTTAGGATTTCACAAACAGACTAATTTGTAAAACCTCTTCTTGTAAATCAATCAGATTATCGGACTGGTCAGTGAGTTTGAAATTAATTCTCGTTAGTGAATCATTATGACACCGCATATAGACTGGATTCACCGGAGACTCAATGATTAAAAATCCTGGAGGGGCTATTGGTGCAAATGAATACAAAATATATCCTTGCTGAGCTTGATTTGATCGTTCGAGATTAATTTGATAGCTTCCTTCGATAACATCGCATACTAAATTGAGCGCAATCACTGAAGATATATTCACGTTGAACGGAGTAATATGTCGACCACCACCTCTGAGTCATTATTATGTTTGAGGATTTTTATTTCCGGTGATGCTGTTTTTCTCCATGCATCATGAATTATTTTAAAACCAACATCGATGGCATCACTGAGAAGTTTTTTTAGTTCTGGTACGTTATATCCTGGTAGTTTGAATGCTGGAATATCTTTGACGGGATTTTATAGTCTGTTGCAAAATTTGTTCTCGATGTGGGGGTTTCAACATCGAGTATAACTTGAATAATTCGTAAATTAAATATTTCCATATCCCTGATGATTTTGTTACATGTTACTACGACGCTGCTAAATTCATCTCGGGTAAGAGAGCCGGATTTAAGAGATATTAACAATAGTGAAAAATCATTATTCATTGCTGTGAAATTTGCTGGTAATTGATCTTTCATAAAGACACCTTTGAAGTTTTTAGTCGCGAGTTTTTTAGCAGCATCAATTAAATCAAAATTGGACATAGGAATCGAAGATTCCACAACCATAGGTTTGGAAATTGAAGATTTTTGAGTTAATAAACCGGTCCTAGTCTTAGACCTGATCCGTGAACGGATCTCCCGCTGTACCACGAATCCTGGTAGTCTCAGGCCTTTTCCGCTGTACCACGAATACGGGGTTCCTGGTAGTCTTAGACCCTTTCCCTTTTTTTTTATACCCCTTCCCCGTTGCTTTCTTTAGTGCCATTCCTGCCGTGGTACCAACAGCCCCTAACGCTGCCGCTTTAGCTACCGCTGGGGCTGCTGCCGCAATCAATGCTGGAGTCGCAGCTAACAACGGGAATATACCGCCTGATTTAGTCATGTTTTTGATAGCAGCCGCAGAAATAATAATCTGGACACCTTTTTTTGCTACAAGTGCATCATTGAAATGTTTTACTTGACGAGTTGTCAGCGATAATTTATTTTCCCCACCATTCATTTGATTGGGTTTCAGTGTTATTGTGGTTCCACATTGCTTAGCTGATTTGGGATTGCAATTTTTTTAATTGACCAGGTGTCAAAGACACATTGATATGACTATACGACATTATACATAATAGATTAATTCTAAATCGAGAAAATCGTAAACGATTTCAATTACATGTTTTTGGAAAAATCCGAAGGATTTTCAATCATAGATTTTCTACAGGCGCATCTACCACTCTCATTCTTCCTCCAACATCTTCGAGTAGCATTGATTTGTCACTGAGAATGACAGCAACTGCTCTATAATTAGCAATAGCAGCACCACGAGTCACATTAGCTCTAAAGTGTATATCAACGACAGACTGTCTTATTAAATCAAGATGTTCCAGCGAAAAGTAATAGATCGGATACAGATTCTTAAAATCCAATTGTGATATTTGCAGACCAGTATCAACACTTTGATCACGTGCCATAAACGACAACAACCTATGATATACGCGAGCAATATGATTTTCTGTGTAATTAAGTTGTACATCTTCGGATGGTTCCTGCTGGCCGTTTATTCTCAGTGAGACATCTTTAACACCTAACGGATCAAATATCATATGACTGAAACGTTGATCGCCAACTCGTGTGTTATCCTGTAACGCTACAAATATATGACGTGGCGCAGCCATGCCTTGTTTTGATGCTAGATTCCAAGTGAATAACCCGTTCAGATTTGATTGTTTAACATCTGTACTCACTGATAACCAACTCAACAACGACTTTCCTCCTTGGTCCATAAATGATAGTAATCGTTCTTCTGCGGTAATTGCTGGAGTCAACACTGGCATCCACAATGATATTTTTGTTAAAATAACTTTACCAGCATCAGCATTGGGATTTGCATTGTCTGCTGGAATCCTCCATATTGCGTCATTATCATCACCCTTTCGTACAAGCGCTACTGTATGCTTCGCCCCGTAGATAACTTTTCGGACGTTTCTACAGAATCCAAATATGTGATGCAGTGGAATCGCGCATGAAAATGATTTACGCCCCTCCCCCAACATTAACATGCGTGTTGCAGCTCCTAGATTGAAATTAACATTGTTGTTTATAATCATATCCTCGGCATCAATATTAGCAGTGCCAGCATTATTCTTTGGTCGTCTTACAACAAATGGATTTCCTCCAGCGGTATTTTTAACATCTTTTGCAAACATCATAGAAGGTCTCGCCGATCTTGTATAATCATCAGAATATCTCGCTAACCCGATTATTGTTGTAGCCACATCAACATCGCGATCTATAGACTCGATTTCTTTTCCATCGATGAGGTATCTTGCACTCTCAAATAGCGCCATGATACCATTATTGACAAACCCGACTTGAGTATCAGCTGGATACGGTGCTGGTACAGCAGGAGTATCAGCAGCTGTTACAAGTTCTCCTTCTATTTCAATAAACGCTTCAGCGGGTAGAAAATACTTACTGGTATCATGAATTTGAAGTTCAATTCTTGATCGACTATTTGAGTCTATTGCATGATAGGCGTAATATTGATAATCGCGTACAGAATCATCCTTGCCAAATGGGGCGTCTATATCAAACGCTGGATCATGTGACTTTTTGAACATTTTATTCTATTTATGAGAGTCTAAATCGTGAAATAGTAAAAGATTTTCATCGTGAAAAACGCTAGCGTGAAAATCCGTAGGATTTCATCGACGTAGTTTTTTAAAGCCACTTCCTGCTATCATATTTACAATATTGCTTTGGTCGGGGGTTATCAACGATGCTAGTTTTTCATCAACTGCGTTATTTATAATTTTACTAACACTTGCGAGCATTTCCGCTGTAGACGGTAACGGTTTCTTTCTCCGAAAATCACTTCGTGATTTCACTAATGATGTTATTTTATTCTTCGTGGCTGAAAACGCTTTCCCGGCAACATCTCCAACAGCACTGATACCCTTATCACGAATAAAATCAATAGGTTTCATTCCTAATTGTTTAGCTAACGGCATCACTTTTGGAGCCATTCTTGCAAATAACCCAGCAATGGTATTACCTAAACCATCACCATAGTATGCTCTATAAACTGGAAACCGTGAATTAACTACATAGACAGGGGTTGGTTTATCATGATTGTAGTGTATGATCATTATTTGAAATCAGAAACCATTTTTCAATTGTAAAACAATTTGTCAATTGTGAATTCAGTCACTATGATAATCCTCCACTAACTCGCCAATGAAATCTCGATATGTGCTGATATCCATGATACCGCCTTGAAATAACCACCTGCAGATATCAGATGCTTCATTAATTATTTCTGGAGAGTTATTTCCAGCTCGGAACCCTCCTACAAGAACTTCTAATCGTGATATATCACTGAGAACACTACCAGGACATGAAATCCTTGGATTTTCACTGGAATCTTGCAATCCCTTTCCGCTATAACCAGTTGCTTCATCCAGTTTTTCTAAATCCGTTTCTTGTAAATAATCAGGAACATCATCATCATCATCAGGTGGTAGTTGTTGTTTTTTTAGGTGAAAAAGATATTTTCTTTGCAGGTTGCTGTCGCTTTTGCGGTTTTTGTTGTTTAAACTCTTCGTATTGATTATACACCATACTCACCATCTTGATATATTCAATATAGGATGCACTATCTGTCTTAATTTGACTTCTTTTAGTTTTGATTTTGCAGAATATATCAGCCCAATGAGTTAAATTCTTAACAAATTTATGATGTTCTGGTTTCAACATTTTTTTTCTGTTTTCATAAGTCGTAACAACAAGCGCAGGAATTTCTGTTGGATCAGTCTTATCGATTGCTGCTAACCCTTCCTCGTTAAATCTCACGCGTAGATCATCTACTGTTCTTTTTTATTCTGTTTTTTGTACAGCCTGTTTTGTTTGTTCAGTTTTCGCTGCTATTTTTTCAAGTTCACCAATAACAAATTTCCCCGTCTCGGGAACATCTCCCAGTATAGCACGCTCTACCCCTTTCGTTGCTGTGGTTACTGGTTTAAACAATTCTTCAGATCCCAAAGCAAAATCCGTTTGTAAACTCTGTCGTTGTTGCAGTTTATTCCTTACAGAATCTCGAATTGGTATAAATCTCTTGATTGCATTTAATCGTTCACGAGCCAATCGTGTCGTTAATGCTTCATTGACCATTATTTGAAATCGTAAACAATTTTTCAATTGCAAAACCTGACCTAACAGACGAAAACACTTCGACACGTCGGATGATTTTTAACACCAGTGACAAAGTCACCGTAGAAGTCTTATTTTGTTGTTTTAAGGGCGTTATCATTGATGAGGAAAGTGTGGAAATTGTATATAAAATAATTAATATCACACTTTCCTCACTTTTGTTACATGTCAGATATGTCAGATGATTTTTAACACGATCATGGAAGCGTTATTTTGTTGTTTTAACGGCGTTATCAATGATGGCGAAAGTCACATATTTGTATATAAAATAATTAATTCTGTGACTTTCGCCATTTGACATTTGATCAATCGGAATCATCATATCGACTAAACCATCCATTAACGGCCTATCGATTTTTTATTCCGTGTGTGTGAAATATTTTTTATTCACTGATTTTGACATTTTCAATCAAACAATGCTAAAAAATAAAAATCTCTCTGAGAGTTGGTCACAATAAAAAAACGACAAAATCTCTCTGAGAGTCGGTCACAATCAAAAAACGACGAGGGTCGGTCACGGTCAAAATCGTTCATTTTCTTGAATTAACGCTCGTAGGTTTCTAATTTTAGAATTAACCTCTTTTTTCAATTCGTATTCGCTACCCAATTCTTTTCGTATTCCCTCTACGATAGTATATAACGGAACGAACACACTGATGTCACTGGAAAATGAAAGAGAGACCCGAATAGAATTCTGAATTCTTTTGATGAGTGCATATTTCTTTGGTAGCATATACTTGTTATTGTTAACTCCGTATTCTATATCCTGAAAATCCGACATGATTTGATCAGGATTTAAACCATCTGATAGTTTGATATCCTGACTTTTCAATTTTAAGATTTCATCAATAATGCTATTCATTTTTTCAGAATTCATACTCTATAACAATGACATATCTCTAATTGAAAATTATGACGCATCATACATAACCAAATTTAATTTTCTGTTCGGTCTTTTTTGAAATCGCCGTCTTGGTTATTCCTTCTGCAACTTTTTGAACAGAAGGTGAACAAATATCGAAATACCTACCGGCTTCATTCATAGATGAAAATATTTTTTCTTCGTTAGTTATTGTATTCAAAGATTTTACGGGTTTCGCTTTTTTCGAGTATTTCCCAGTCTTTCCTCGTTTCAAATTCTCACTTTGTGTGATAGCTTGCAGATTTGATAAAGAATTGTTCTTTGGATTAGAATCTTTGTGATCAATAACAAAATCATCTTTGATCAATCCCTGGAAACATTCATACACGAAACGATGATTGAGATAAATTTTCTTTCCAGAGCCAAACTTCAATTATCCTATACCATTGTCAGCACGAACTGGTTTCTTCAGTCTACGGTTTCTTACGATACCATCACTAGATGCTTCATAATTTGTAATCAGGGGATGTAGTCTGAATTCTTGGTTCATTCGTATACTAATACTATTTGTCTAATTCATTGTTTGGTCTAATGATTACATCTTTGGAGAATCTTTCGATGTAGTCTTAAGGAGTTCTTATGACTTTGTCAGCGTCAAGGACTTTGTCAGGGTCAGAATTTTTGATTAAAAATTCATATGATTTTCCATTTTTGATGGAGTTTTTAACGGAATCTTTGATTCTTTTGTCATAATAACGCTTCAATTCCCTGTATCGTTTGCCCCCACAATTCAGACACAATTGCGATTTTCCTCTGACCCCAACCCCACATCGTATGCAGGGTAACGGACCAAGGCTTCCACGTCGAAAACTTTGCATATGATACCCACAGAATCAATTTCTGCATGATGTTTTACACGGTGTCACTGATCCAATCATGAGCCATTTGCAGTGATTCATTATATAAAAATCTTTCGTTTAAATATTTGTTTTAATTATAGTATGAAGAAGTTGGAGAGATTATCGAAAATTAAGCCTTCGAAAAATGCTCAATTCAATACTGATAAGGAGTTTAAGAGATTATTGAAAATTAATCCTAAATTTAATCTCGATAGACCAAAAAAACGTCCAATAGACGGAAATATGAAAGACTTTAAGAGATTATTGAAAATCAATCCTAGATTTAATCGCGATAGACCAAAAAAACGTAAGAGATTATTGAAAATTAATCTCAAACGTCCAAGAGACGGAAACATGAAGGAGTTTAAGAGATTATTGAAAATTAATCCTAGATTTAATCTCGATAAACCAAAAAAACGTTTAGTAGACGGAAACATGAAGGAGTTTAAGAGATTATTGAAAATTAATCCTAGATTTAATCTCGATAAACCAAAAGAACGTTTAATAGACGGTAACATGAAGGAGTTTAAGAGATTATTGAAAATTAATCCTAGATTTAATCTCGATAGACCCAAAATACGTAACAAGAGATTATCGGCAATAACGCCATGGAAAAATGCTCAATTCAATCTTGATATAGTTTCTGATACACCAAAGAATAAAATTCTTGATAGAGCAATGATTAGTAAAATCAGAGACTGTTTTAATGAATTCAAGCGTGATGGAGCATCTTATTGTTGGTCAACATTTCGAATTGATGGTGTTGTTGACGCTACCATGAATGATGAAAAAGCAGCAGTGATAATTTCACGTCTTGGGAAAGAAAGAAATTTTTTTCGAATAAAATTCCTTATCCGTGATGATGGAAAATGGATTATTAGGGATAAATTTGAACCCATTCTCAGGGACAAAAAAACTGTCACCGTGAATCAAGATTCCAAACCAGGAATTTTGACTGGAATTGACAAACCCTACTACGAAAGATCTTATCCTGTAACAGCAGTTGTTTACGGGATATATCCGCTCAATGAAAAACCTGATATTTCAAAACTAGCACCAATGAAATATTCGACAAGGCTCAATTGTGTAGCAGAACGAATAATAGAACACTTCACAAATGCGTCCCGGGGAAATAAACTAACTGATCTAAGACGAAAAAAAATAACCGAATGGGAATTAACGGTAAAAGAGAATGGGGCAACAATTCAGGATATAACCAAATTAGAAACATCATTGAGATTTCCAATATCGATAAGAACAATCACCGGTGAAGTATTATACGAATCGAAATATCAGTCAAAAGTAGCGCCAATCCAAATTATTGATCATAACGAACACGCGTGGTTATTTGCAGTAACAATATTCCCACGGGATAGAACCGTAAAATATATTTTCCCAACAGGGTTGGGACCTGAAGAGTGTTTTACCGAGCAGAAATTATTTGATACTATTTACAATTTGAGTAAAGAAGACCCTGTGTCAATGTGGCTATTTCATAGTGCTTCAGACGATGAATGTAGATTTGATCAGTTTGTAAGACCCAACGGAGAATTGTACCGTACTGAAGAGCTGCATAATCAAATGAAACAACTAGCTAGTGAGTTTTCCCCAGAGAATTCGGGGGGGGGGGGGGGAAGACAACGATCAATTATTAACAAATTGTTTTACACTTCCCTCTGTTGCAGCACATTTTGCTAGAAAGAAAAACGCGTGGAAACCAACGAGAAGTGAGTTTTTATTAGATGTCAGATTGAGCTGTCTTGAATACAGCTATGGTGGATTATGGAATACAAAATACGACACTGAAACCGTTACTTCCGTTGATATGATTGCGTGTTATCCAGGGAGTTTCTCGGGTATGGAGAGTGTGCTAGATATTTCAAACGATTTGGACACCCCACACACGAAATCGCCCGTGTTGCGATTAATGGACCACTGCCACATTTTGATTTAACAGGATTCGCTTGTGTAGTATCATTTGAATTGGCTGAAGGACTTTATCCGTGTAGTTATGTTTTTATTGGTAAACACATGTCTGAAAAACACTGGATGCCAATAGTACTATTGAGATATATGATTGATTGTGGGATGTTAAAATCATTAATTGTCAGTGAAGCGATTATATCCTATCGAGCACAGAAATCAGTCTGGTTACCACAACCTGATCTAGAAAAAATAATTAGCGAACAGCGAAAACTGTTTCCTGATTTTAATGAACAACAAATCATGGATCGGTCCAAACAGCTATTTTAAATCAGAAACAACGAAGCAAAAGATCTTGGACGAAGAATAATCGGTAAATTTACTCAAGGTGGCAAATACGACAATACAAGATATTCTTCACGGTTGATTATAGACAATGCTGAATACGATTTTGTAATCGCGGATCTAACGAATAAAGGTCTATACGTCAATCATAAAGACGCTTTTCTGTCCGATGGAACCAAATTGGGTACAATTGTTACTTACAATCATGGATAAAATCCGCAGTACACACATTTGAGAGCTTCTATGCTCGGTTATGCTTCTATTAATCTGTTTTCGATGATCAATAAATTTCCTAACACCGCAGTTAGAGTTGCCACTGATTCATTTTACATAAATAGCAAAATGGCTGAATTCATAATATAACCAAATTAGAAACATCATTGAGATTTCCAATATCGGTAAGAACAATCACCGGTGAATTATTATACGAATCGAAATATCAGTCAAAAGTAGCGCCAATCCAAATTATTGATCATAACGAACACGCGTGGTTATTTGCAGTAACAATATTCCCACGGGATAGAACCGTAAAATATATTTTCCCAACAGGGTTGGGACCTGAAGAGTGTTTTACCGAGCAGAAATTATTTGATGCTATTTACAATTTGAGTAAAGAAGACCCTGTGTCAATGTGGCTATTTCATAGTGCTTCAGACGATGAATGTAGATTTGATCAGTTTGTAAGACCCAACGGAGAATTGTACCGTACTGAAGAGCTGCATAATCAAATGAAACAACTAGCTAGTGAGTTTTCCCCAGAGAATTCGGGGGGGGGGGGGAAGACAACGATCAATTATTAACAAATTGTTTCACACTTCCCTCTGTTGCAGCACATTTTGCTAGAAAGAAAAACGCATGGAAACCAACGAGAAGTGAGTTTTTATCAGATGTCAGATTGAGCTGTCTTGAATACAGCCATGGTGGATTATGGAATACAAAATACGACACTGAAACCGTTACTTCCGTTGATATGATTGCGTGTTATCCAGGGAGTTTCTCGGGTATGGAGAGTGTGCTAGATATTTCAAACGATTTGGACACCCCACACACGAAATCGCCCGTGTTGCGATTAATGGACCACTGCCACATTTTGATTTAACAGGATTCGCTTGTGTAGTATCATTTGAATTGGCTGAAGGACTGTATCCGTGTAGTTATGTTTTTATTGGTAAACACATGTCTGAAAAACACTGGATGCCAATAGTACTATTGAGATATATGATTGATTGTGGGATGTTAAAATCATTAATTGTCAGTGAAGCGATTATATCCTATCGAGCACAGAAATCAGTCTGGTTACCACAACCTGATCTAGAAAAAATAATTAGCGAACAGCGAAAACTGTTTCCTGATTTTAATGAACAACAAATCATGGATCGGTCCAAACAGCTATTTTAAATCAGAAACAACGAAGCAAAAGATCTTGGACGAAGAATAATCGGTAAATTTACTCAAGGTGGCAAATACGACAATACAAGATATTCTTCACGGTTGATTATAGACAATGCTGAATACGATTTTGTAATCGCGGATCTAACGAATAAAGGCCTATACGTCAATCGTAAAGACGCTTTTCTGTCCGATGGAACCAAATTGGGTACAATTGTTACTTACAATCATGGATAAAATCCGCAGTACACACATTTGAGAGCTTCTATGTTCGGTTATGCTTCTATTAATCTGTTTTCGATGATCAATAAATTTCCTAACACCGCAGTTAGAGTTGCCACTGATTCATTTTACATAAATAGCAAAATGGCTGAATTCATAAATTCCTTGACAAGTACCTCACAAAGTGAGGAGGACAAGAATTGGTGATCATGGAGAATTACGCGAGAAATACTTCATGATTATATTCAATCAGCAGATGTTACAATTGAAAATAATTATTTAAAAAGTAATCAGTGTTCAGAATTTTCTAATGCACCATCGATTTCTGATCCAATCTGTAGATATAAAACAGTTTATTTAAACGGTTGTGGTGGGTCAGGAAAAGCAAATCGGGCAATTGAGTTATTCCGTGTTTCCAATCCAAATATGATTGTACTAACACCAACACACAGACTTGCAAGAGAAATGATACAGAGAGGGGTAAATGCCTGTACTTATCACAGTTTCTTTCGATGGAAGGGAGATAGATGGACTCCTGAGTGTATGGGAGAGAAATTTATTCCTGAAATTATCATTTGAAATGAAATAGACACAGTGTCAGAAGATGTATTAAAAATATTTCTTGAGTGGTTGTTATTGAAAAATACAAAAATCGTAATGTGCGGTGATCACGGCCAACCATCACCATTTGTCGGTGCATCTCCACATGAATGGCTAAAGGGTTTTGTAGACTATTATGAAAAAATTGATACCGATCGAAGATCACTTGATAATGAATTAAAAGAATTTAAGAAACTAATTAGATTACAACCGGATAGAATCCAGTGTGAAATAGCACGTGAAACAATTTCGGAAACTCCAATGAATGAGTTTTGGGAAGCATGGAGACCAAATGATTTGATAATTGCAAGTAGAAAAATAGTCAGAGACACACTTCAGATGAAATTATTTGAATTGCATAAACAAAAATTTGCAACACTTTCAGTGCCTCTTTGTTATAGGCCTTCGGATACACGAAAGCAGAATATCGAAGTTGATATTCCAGGGAAGAGTGAAAAGCAGATTCTCGTATTAAATGATATTGTGCTGGTTGATATCAACGTCGTTGAAGATGCATTAGTTGCTAATAACTCCCCGTGGACGCTAGGATACGCAGCAACAATACACTCTTCACAAGGATTAACTATATCGGATACAATTGTTTGGATGGTAGATAACCGCATCGAATGGTCAAATTTAGTCTATCTTGCAGTATCCAGAGTACGAAAAATAAATCAACTTCGAAGAATTGTCCTGACAGAGTCAGGCGATGATAATGACACAACAATGGATGATATCGATGTTTAAATTATTGATAAAAAACTCTCCGGTTACAAACAACAAGACAAAAAAAAAACAACGAGAATTTGACATTGATGCTGGATTAATAATCACTTTGAAGCAACAACAGAATAATCACTGCGCAAGTTGCAATTGTATAATGCGTTGTCAGTATTCGGATAAAGATCCTCGCCAATTTACGGTAGACAGAAAAAAATAACAGTCTCGGTCATGTCAGAAACAATGTGACGTTGACTTGTCTTGAGTGCAATAGACGCACCGGCGCTAGTTAAGACCATGCGGTGGTAATTGAATATCCTCGGGTATTACTTGTAATTGTTGTCTAGTAAATTCCCGTTGAGGGGCAGTTGAATCCAATTTATAGATTGGAGGTCTACCCGTAGATCGTGTTATGCCGGATATATTGTGTGCAGTAACACTCCAAATAGGATCAGTAGCCCTTTTTCTGCCCCCTTCAAGCTCTCCTGGTTCGTATAAGTACCTCACAGTGATATTACTACCAAGAATTGGTTCTTTGAAATCTTTTTGTGGTTTTTCAGTTATAGACTTCTTTCTAATCGTGTTGATAGGTTTCAAATTAATTGTTCTAGTAATCTCGTTATTCAGTGCAGTAATCACAGCTGGTAATCTTTTAACCCATTCACGGGATCTTTTTTCTTGGATGAATTCTTTTGCGTATTGATATCCAAATAACCGCTCAGCAAGGGTTTTATTAAACCGTTCTACAATTGCCTGATCACGATGTATCGCAGTGTGTCCTCGTCTGATAGCGACATTGTGATATTTCATTGTAGATAACACTGCACCCTGAAATTTGTTGCCAGGATCAACTTGTAATAGATTTGGCCAACGCAGAGGACCCTTTCGATAAATCCGTTCAAATGCAGAAGCCACTTCAGTGGCCGATTTTGTTTTTAACGGTTCTGCTTCTTTGTATCGACTTGCAATATCAATTATGGTTAGAGCGTATTTGTAACCGTGGTCATGTGGCAAAAATAATATATCAGCCTGATAAACTTCATTGGGTCTGGTCACATCAAAATGCGAGTAGTTAATTCGTTTAGGCGGTGGTAGATAAATTTGCCATAGTGCCTCTTTGGATAACCAATTAGCCGCAGTGGTTTTTTTTTCACTTTTGCAGCGCTAGCGAGTTTATTGATTGTAGCGCTACCCCGCCAGTATCCTTTTGGAGAATAGTAAATAGATTCCATGTTGTTATTAATTACCAGCACCTAACATCAATTTGCTTTTCATAGCCGATTTTATTAACCATGAAGCTAATTTTTCTTTGAAGGATTTATCAGGAATAGCATTTAATGCATGAATTAATTTCACATCTGCGAGATGCCTGTGTTGCGAATTGCTGCTTTTATAAGCAACATCATGTGCGTGACACGCCCTATCAATAGCGTTTATTGGTTCTTCACCACGTCGAGGTTGGTTTTGATCATCAAGTCTGATATCTAATCGTGTTCCGGGGCCACAGTAGCTATATCCTGGAAGATGCTTTTCTCCAGGATACTTTGCCCACGGTGTTCCAGGGAGTTTTGCTAACTTGGCTGCGATATCACCTCCTCGTTTTTTTTAAATCATCAGAAATGATAGCATTTCCTGCAGATCTCATAGACACAAATCTAAATTTCTTTGTACCACATTGTACGCATTTACCAGAAAGCGCTGATCGGTTATTTTTAGTTGTAATCGTCGTCAAGTCATCTGTGCCAGTACGCGTTTTACACTTCACACAATATAGATCCATAATTATGTATAGAGATATGAATATAATTGATTTTTCAGCGACTAGAACAAGAGAACCAGTTAAGCATCACGCAGCGCTACCAAACTCTATCCGCGCGATTATAATCGGGCCATCTGGATCCGGCAAGACGCAATTGTTACTTAATTTAATAATGAGATGGATGAAGTGGGATAAGTTGTATTTAATTGCCCCTAGCGTAGATGATCAACGATGCTATGAAGTGTTAAAGGATTTTAACGAGAATGCATCAGAAATTGCCGGCGAGGGTATTATTGAATTTATTACAGATATTGACGAGGCACCATCAGTAGCAGACCTCGATGGAAGTATCAACAATTTAGTTGTATACGATGATGTAATGTTAGATAAACAAACAAAATCCTGCTAGAATATTTTCCCGAGGCAGGCATAAAAGCACGGACGTGATATATGTCACTCAACGATACACACAGATTCCAAAAGTGATCAGAGATAACTGCAATTTATTGTGTGTATTTAACGGAGTTGATACTCATACTCTTAGAAATATTTGGCAAACTTGGTGCTGCGGTGATATGGATCATAATCGATTTAGAAATTTCTTTAGTGTTGCTCAATCAAACCCACACGGATTTGTCACAATAAATTTAGCAGACCCTCGAACACGATATCGTATCGGACTTGATCAAATATTCAGTTGAAATCCTAAAAGGATTTTCGTCCTAAGGACTTTCATCGTAAAGACCCTCGAACCGGACTGATAATCAACGGGTGAGTTTTTTTAACCCAAAGGAGACCCTTGCAAGGACAAAATCACTAAGTCCCCATTGGCAAATGGAGACTTATTTTTTTATTTTTTTTTTATTTTTTCTCTCGATTTTTTATGTCTTGATCACTCTCCATAACACATAATACGTCTTTATGACTGGTATATACCCTTCCCACCTAAGGGTACTCAGCCAAGGAAGCCTTAATTTTGTCTGAAAACGTTGTCCGATTCGCCTTCTCTGCTGCTTAAACATTTTTTTCAAATAGAACCGGGATAAAAAATAAAAAAGTACTCGATGAAAAGTTGTGTCCCCTGTCTCAAAGGTAATAGCCGTCGATGGACAACCAATGCTGTAATCTAAGGCCAGGACGCATTACTAAACAAAAACAAACACACGCGCACCCCCCCCCCCCAACTAAACCCAACCATATATATATATATATATATATATATATATATATATATATATATATATATATATATATATATATATATATATATATATGTCTCTGTGTGTGTGTGTGAACGAGCAGATAGTAAACATTATAACTGGGAATATAATGAAGAAAAGAAGAAAACGACGTGAATAAATGAGTTAGAGAGAGAGCAGAGAGTCTAAATAAAAATAGAACATCCATCCAACATTGATATTTTTGGGTTTGTATCTCAACACAATTTGTTTTAATGACGATGAGTTAATTTTTTCTGTAAACAAAATAACTGATCCTCCATCCTCCTCCCTCGAAAATAATATTTGTGTTCCCTTTGTAGATATTACATGACTGGATGCAACAGAGATATGCAGACCTGTCTACCCATACATTTTCTTGTCAGTATTTTAAGCAATGTCAGTCAGTATGTTTAGAAGGCATTCAGTATTTTCATTCAGTGTTTCTAACAATACATTATAATTACCATTATTTACTATTGCACGACATACTGAGAGAGAGAGAGAGATTGTTTCTAAATACCTTGTGCAATTTTTTAATCTGGGAACATTTTTCATTGCTTCCGTTAACTTGTCGGCTGTGCTCCATGACACATTCATATTTATGATCAGATCAGATAGAATCGCCTCAGCCCGTGTTATCTGCTTTTGAAATATGTGTTGATGCCAATTTTGCATGATTTTTCGATTCCACGTGCCGTGAACAGTCATTCCTTCCACCACGTGCACATGAAAAATAAAAGGTGCAAACAGCGCAGAGCACAAAATGCTCTCCTTTAGACGATGGTTTAAGACATGGCCACAGAGTATTATAAACTAGTAGAAAATGCTGCTTTCTATGTTTAGACATTCCATTTTCATCATCAGATTCGTGCTTTAACTTTCATGTCGGCGTCATTTTCTTCGTTTAAATAACCGGATGTTGAGAATGTTAAAATCAGTGATATAGCGCAGACTGCAGACCCGGACGCGGACCAAAGAGACGATACAACACAACAAACCGGAATAAAAACAATTTAAAGATTATTTTAGAAAAATAAAAAAATAAATGCGACTTTAAATCGAATTTTAAGACTAATGACCGTACGGATGAGCTTTATTCCGTACAAATACGGTAAAATACGGACGGGTAAACAGGTCTGGATATGCATATAAAACGGTGAAAGAACAGGAAAATAGATGGAAAGACGAGGACGAGAAATGTAAGACGGAGGATATGATAAACAAGGTGTAGATGAAATTATATGACAGGAAGAAAGGAACGGTCAAATACGAGTGTAATTAGATAGACAACTGAGTAATAAAGTTAAACCCCTAAAGATGAAAACAACTAAACGTTTAGAGAATCAGACATGAATCATAGGTTAAACTAAAATGAGTTACAGGACATACATTGATGGATGAGGACGGGGACGATAAAAAAAAGAAAGAAATATATTATTAAGTGCAGTATGTTTGTGGACAAATTTGGAGTTGGCAGAAACACGTAATTGGGATGTGCCGCAGCTAACTGTTATGTAGAAAAGGAATACAAATGGATTTTGTAAACACACTACGAGAATGAGTGTAATTAGTACATAATGGGAAAGAAAGGGAGAAAAAAATGGTCCCCGTTATAACTAAGTGAATAACAGCAACAGAAAGAAATATGGGCATGTAGCAAGATGAGGTAGATATGGGAAGCAAAGAAAGACTTTAACACATAGACACGAATTTGACTGAAGTGAAGTATGAACTTAAACAAGGGTGAAACGAGTATGAAATAGGAAAGTATGTAGAATTCAGACAGATAAAGGTTGAGGACGAAAACAGTTAGGTGGAACAAGATTGGCAACAGAAGAAAAAGAAAAGGGGAATTTGACATGGATAACGAAGAGACGGAATAGGACCTGAGAGATGAAGATGTAGATGGAAGAAGAGAAGAAGAGGAAGAGAAGGAAGAAACAAGTCAAGTTGGAGAGTGAACAGAGAGGATGAGGAAGAATGAAATTATGAATTACACTATTCAAATCAGGTTATGACACGGATTATTTATTGCATAAGAAACCTAGAGCCAGCTCGACAATAATAGTTAGCGAAACCTTATTTGTAAGTGTCTATTCTTCTTGACCGGCTGCGTAGTTCCCTATTACTAAAGGGATAAACTCCAGGATAGTATTGGTCATCATTTAGCCTGTTGTTGATTGATTGAGAGCTGAGGAGTCCAACGTCATTCCCAATGCTGTAGCCGCCGAAATTATATGGTCCCAGATTGTCGTAGCCTCCGATTTTATTATATGACCCCAAATATCTCGAGCCGTGCTGCTGAAGAGACCCTAAAAAACTGCGAAGGTTATACAAATTTCCAAAGTCGCGATCATCAAAGTCATACAGACTGTTGTAGCCGCCAATGTCATAATGACCCACCTGGCCATAGTCACCCAGATCATTAGCGAGATCTGTAAGATATCTCCTTAGACTGCTGGAACGAATGCGGCCGCCGTTATAGCCGTAGGTCCCCATATTACTGGAGTCGCCGATGCCGCCAGTGGGGTAAAGTTCCGAATGGCCCAATCCGACAAAGCGATATGGATCTATGGAACTATACTCATCGTAAGCCAGGCCTGATAACCCATAAAGATTGCTGACACCATCTACTGAATAAAAAAGTCATGAATGGAGACAATCAAAACATTCACATCTTTAGTCCCGCTATAAATAATCGACTACAAGAAAGAGAAGCTGTATAAAAGGACGATTTATGGGTCAAATGACGAAATCACTGAGTTATCTTAAGACTAAAACTGTTGAAGAATTTCACAATGGATTCCAATATGCATTTCTTTTCTAGTTAGAAGAAAATCATGATATCATTTTATGACTGAACAATATTTGACAATTGTACTGCCACTTCCTGTTATCATAGATTTGCCAAATCAAATGTAAAAACATAGCTAAATGGAATACGTAATTCAGTTGTCTCGTTTATTTTGGATACTTTTCTGTCTAATAAAAATATCACATCCGTCTATCCATACCAAGGTAAATTAAATCATTTAAAAACGTTCCTAATGTTCCATCCCTAACATAAATATGATATAAGTTCAATCTTTAGCAGTAGTATGTCGTTTGTGTTTTATTCTTTTTCGAGCCTTTCAGCTTGTTTTCGACTTATACATTAAGCAAATAACGCTTTGATTTCTTGACTTGAGATTTACCTCCTTAATGTGCTTCAACAAAAATAGCACTAAACAAAAAACAAGCAAAGCAACACATAATCCCACGTTATAAATGCTATATTCCGCTTCCATATATCTCTCATTGCAAATACCATGTATACGACTCTCCTACATCTCTCATTACAAAAATCATGTCTACTACTCCCCTACATATCAAATTGCAAAAACCACGTATACTTCTCTCCTACAACTCACATTGCAAACACCATGTATAATACTCCCCTATAACTCACATTGCAAACACCACGTATACTTCTCTCCTACAACTCACATTGCAAATATCACGTATACTTCTCTCCTACAACTCACATCTCAAAAACCACGTATACTTCTCTCCTACAACTCACATTGCAAATACCACGTATACTTCTCTCCTACAACTCACATTACCAATACCACGTATACTACTCCCCTACAACTCACATTGCAAACACCACGTATGCTACTCTCCTACAACTCACATTGCACAAACCACGTATACTTCTCTCCTACAATTCACATTGCAAATACCACGTATACTTCTCTCCTACAACTCACATTGCAAATAGCACTTATACTACTATTTTGTTTTTTTGATTAATTAGGATTTGTAACGTAGCTTTAACAATTTTTCAATCATATTGTCACGATGTATGCAGTGAGGCAGTTTATTGTGATGTCTAGCACTGAGGCATCATACTGCATAGATGTCCCACCCAGTCACATTATCCAGACACCAGGTCGACCAGCTCTAACACTAACGCCTTAATGCTGAGCGCCATGCGAGGCAGCTGTAGGTACCAATTTTGCAAGTCTTTAGTATGTCTCGACTGGGGATCGAACCCACGACCTTGCGCTTCCGGGGCGGACGCTCTAACCACTAGGCCACCAGAGTGGTTGTATATTACTCTCATACAACTGACATTGGAAGGACCATCTATACTACTTCCCTACATGTCATATGACCAGACCATGTATACTACTTCCCTACATCTCACATGGAATCACACCACAATTAATACTTCCACGAATGTAGTTCCAGTCTATTTTTAGAACATTTTTTCCTCTCTCATTTTGGTGGTGATAGAAAAGTTATATTGATGCATATTTGGTAGGGATTTAAAGGTAATTGTTTATTCTTGAGAATATGAGCAGAGAGAGTGGTTGTCAGTGTATAATTTGGCGACAGTGCACATGGAGTAATAAGGCGTTGGTGATGATCCGGAAGTGAAATATGTGTTCTGTTTACATGCTGCTCTGTTTACAGTGCAGCAGCTCAAAAAAATGCCGATCAACCCTTGACAAGAATTTCACCGTGAAGTCATCTTTGGAGGTATTTTAGATTAACATATGATTTGTATTGATTGTCACACTGTGGAAAGGTCAGTACTGAGAAATATATGTAGAGAACATATAGTAAAATTAATTGTGGTCTATGTCCACATTGCACAGACCACGTATACTACTTCCCTATATCTCATATTGCAGAGACTATGCCTACATATTGCCACAGAACATGTATACGTGTCGCGGTCTTAGTACATAGAAAAGACACAAGCACTTATCAAAAGATTCTTATGTAAACAAAGTACTGAAAATAAACGGGACCCGCGTAAAACTAAAATGATTGATTGTAGCAATGCATGACCTACATTTGGAAGGATGCGTGTAACACAGGTTGATTATCCAAAACAGCTCGAAAAGAAAAAAAGCGACGACAAACTTGCCCATCTTCTTATCCTGCAATAGTAAATATATTGTAGAGAAGTTTTCACTATCATACTAAGAATATTGTTAGGGAATATAATAGAATCAGTTCTACAGTTCTACAAAATAAAGTCATGAAGGATAAAACGAAAATAACCCGGATTTAAAATCTGTCAAATTCCAGCTTATATCAGTTAATATCAGAGTTACACCACTTTTGTGTTTATTCATGATATGAACGATGCCTATATAAAAGATATCAAATGGGAAGCGATTCAATATTGAATTTATGAAACGAGTTGAATATTGCCCAGCCTTGGCGAACAAATTTTGGACATCATTTAACTCATTTCATAAATTTAATATTAAGTCAATACCCATTTCAAATTCTTTTTATCACGGTTTTAATTTCAGTAGACATTACTTAGATAGAAAGAAGAATAAATAATTTTGTTTATTATGACAGACCTTTCATTTGTTGTGCATAAAATCTAGTCCTAAACAAAGTTGAAATAGTAAAAGTAAATTATAAATATATTTTGTCCATCCGAATGAACAGAACATTTGAACCAAACAAGGCATTTTTCAACATTTTTCAACACAGAATGTCCAATGCGAATGATGTCAGATTGTTTGATACGGTTAGTGTAGGCTTACATTCAACGATTTTTACCCTGAAATATCACTTCATAACTAAACATTACATTGTTGTGATATTCGTGTGAAAGAAATAATAATGGATGCTGATATTCACACATTTACTGTAATCATTTGTGTCTGGATATTGGCAGTATTTGATTGGAACACATACCACGTCAATATGCGTTGGTTGGTTAAAGTTAGTTCCGTTGGAAAACAGTTTATGTCCACATTCTTCTTCAGATGAGTTGTTTGTTTTAATTCTATAAGGCAAAAAAATTATATGTGTGGTTCAAGTTTACATAACCAAAAAAAGGTAGGGTAAGTCAGTAGGCTTTCTTCCCTTGACGAATACATGTATGTGTTTTATAATTAAGGTTCACCGCGTGAAAACGTGCCGCCTTAAGAAAAAATCATAATATATATTTATGTACCCTCCGAATCAGTTTTTTTCTGATTGTCCCATATTAATATTATTATTATTATTATTATTATTATTATTATAAATTATCATTATTATTATTATTATAAAATACCATTATTATTATTGTTATAAATTATTATTATTATTATTTTTATTATTATTATTATTATTATCATCATCATTTTAAATTAATATTATTATTATTATTATTATTATTATTATTTCATTATTATTATTATTATTATTATTATTATTATTATTATTATTTTTATTACATTAGACGTCTATCATTTAAAGAAAATTTATTGAAAAATTCACACGTCCATTTATGGCTCCTCAAACCAATTCTTTTCTTTAACATTTCGCGACAGAAGAAGGAAATTATCAACACTCTACATTTAATGTATTGTCATAGAACAATATATGAACTAGAATAAATACGTTGCAGGCAACGCGTTTAATATTCATTGATTCTAAAATGATAACGTTACCTCCAATTGTCTTTATTTTTCTGACTCAAACTAACGTATAAAATTGTAATATGGAAAAGAAGACAACGGTTTTATGTAATCAAATTACAAAGTGTTCCAAATCAGTGAGAACAAGTTTAGCTGCACTTTCAAACTAAATTTTGCGATTTGGCGATTATCTTCATTATTCCAAATTAAAATGGTTTTGCCACGGAGACAATATCATGCATGAAAGGTAAGAACAAAGAATCGATAGAGCACTGTGTGCAAATGAATATGGTTGTTAATCTTCATGTGGAAACTAGGTGGCCAATTAACATCTTCTAATATAATTGTCTATGGCAACTAGCCACAGGTATTACAGATCTTCAGGCAGCAAAAAAAGCTGCAATATATTTTTAAAAAAATGCTTTAAAAAGAAAATGTAAAATGCTTTTTTCAATGTAATTCTGAAGACACCTCAGAAATGTATGTTAACCACCACTCTAAATGGAGGATAAGATTATCGTTAATTATCTGAAATACTTAATGTCAGTTTACTTAAGATCAGCTTGTAATATGGTGTTTCTTTTTGCATATTCATAACTGGTCCATTTGCTTTATTTTACAGGAGATGAAAACTCAAGATGTTTAGCAAATTTTCAAGTTGTTGATAGAGTTTTATGAGCAGATACATTTATTTAATAGACTTTTTACATACAGATGCATTTATTTAATAGACTTTTTACATACAAATGCAATTATTTAAAAGACTTTAACATACAGATACATTTATTTAATAGACATTTTACAGATACATTTTTTTAATAGACTTTTTACATACAGATACATTTATTTAACAAACTTTTTACATACAGATACATTTATTTACTAGACTTTTTACATACAGATACATTTATTTACTAGACTTTTTACATACAGATCTTTTTTTAATAGACTTTTTACATACAGATACATTTATTTAATAGACTTTTTACATACAGATCTTTTTATTTAATAAACTTTTTACATTCTGATACATTTATTTAATAGACTTTTTACATACAGATGTATTTATTTAATAAACTTTTCACATGCTTTCTTCTAGATGGTGCCATTTAATATTTTGCATAATTGTACATCCAAGCACCTAATAATGTTAACTTTAAAAAAAGAGAAATAAAGTCTCTGTCGCATTTCAATAGGATAAATATTTACACTAAACGCCTTGAATTATATTTAATACATGTGTAAAAGAAGGACAAAATCATATTCCTTTATGATATATATATATATATATATATATATATATATATATATATATATATATATATATATAGAGAGAGAGAGAGAGAGAGAGAGAGAGAGATAAGTATATATCTTTCTATCTATCTATCTATCTATCTATATATATATATATATATATATATATATATATATATATATATATATATATATATATATATATATATATATATATATATATATATATATATATATATATATATATATATATATATGTGTGTGTGTGTGTGTGTGTGTGTGTGCTTTTTGCAGATTTCTTGACATTATATTGTCGGACAAAAGCAATGTAGAAGAAGATATTTCGCTTTTATATATTACTATAGGTATAAACATATCCACTAACATTAATATTTTTGAAGCTGTTTTCCTGATCGCTACTGATGATACTTCTTCGAGGTTTTTTTTTTTAAATCGAGGCACTTACGTGAGCCAGTGGCGTCACTAGGGTTTGTGTCACCCAATGTGGTAACCCAATGTGGTAAACAACATGGACCTATTTCCTGCACAAAAATTCGATAGACAGTAAGTTTGGTGTCACCCTCTCTGATGGTGTCACCCATTGCCGTCCGTATTCCAGCACCCCCTAGTGATGCCACTGATTTGGGCTGAATACTGGTATAAAACGTTCGAATAATTATTACTGCTGCAATTAGTAGCTGATTAAAATTAAATACGTATTTACTTAACATAAAGATAGAAGGACTCAACGACAGAGAGATAGATGAAATGAACGATTTCAAACATACCAGAACATGTGAAGAAGTCAAAATTTGTTCCGCCGTTAAGTACTTACTATTATTTAATGCTTAATATTATAATATCAATATTATGTTTTTAATATTTATTTAAGTTTGATAAAGATGCTTGCAGAAGCAAATATATAGTTTTACCTGCTAAACTGTAATCCAAAGCTGAAGAGACGGAAGTGACTGGTTTATTTTATCAAATGGCTTTTTATATGTAATCAAACAAACTATGATTGGCTTGACTGAAAGTATTTTATTAGCTTACTTTCAACTTTATGATTCATTTTTTCCGCGTATCGATTCATGGCAAAAATCATAAAAAAGCACCAATAAGCGGAAACAGAGGCATACACAGTTCTAGCCATTTAATTTTGGAGACTTCCTTTTTAAATAAGGGTTCATTGACTGAAAGCATATAGTAATGCATGTAAGTTGGACATAAGGTGTATAAGGGTTACCAAAAGAAGTACGTACTTTATTGATCGTTGGTCATACATGTATTTGTCTAGCTCTGTTTAGCACACGTAGAAAAAGAATTTTGTAAACTAACTCAAAAGTAATAATGGATTATTTAGTAATGGAACCTATGCCTTGTGGTGCACAGTTGACGACCACAATTTATTATTGCTTCCACCACTCTTATCGGATGGTCAAGGAGTTACCACGCATTACCCGCCCATCCTAATCTGCCGGAGGATCCCGTAAGAGCTCGCTTGCTTGCTGTAGACTCGTTGGTCCAAAAGATTTGGTCGCTTCACACAAAAAATGCCACTATATTCCTTCGATTCAACTTAACCAGTTAAAGCTTTACATCTAATATATATATATATATATATATATATATATATATATATATATATATATATATATATATATATATATATATATATATATATATATATATATTGTGTGTGTGTGTGTGTGAACGAGTAGATAGTAAACATTACAATTGGGAATATAATGAAGAAAACGACGTGAATAAATGAGTTAGAGAGAGGAGAATGTCTAAATAAATATAGAACATGCATTCAACTTTGATATTTTTAGGTTTGTATGTCAACACAATTTGCTTCAATGACGCGATGAGTTATTTTTTTCTTCTAAACAAAATAACGGATCCTCCATCCTCCTCCCTCAAAAATAATTTTTGTGTTCCCTTTGTAGATAATATATGACTGGATGCAACACAACAGGAATGGAAGCAAGGGAGATATGCATACCTAGTTACCCATGCATTTTCTTGTCAGTATTTTTAGAAGGCAGTCAGTATTTTCATTCAGTGTTTCTAACAATACATTATAATTACCATTATTTACTATTGCACGACATACTGAGAGAGAGAGAGAGAGAGAGAGAGAGAGAGAGAGAGAGAGAGAGAGAGAGAGAGAGAGAGAGAGATTGTTTCTAAATACCTTGTGAAAATTTTTGAATCTGGGAACATATTTTTCATTGCTTCCATTATCTTGTCGGCTGTGCTCAATGACACATTCATATTTATGATCAGCTCACATAGAATCGCCTCAGCATGTGTTATCTGCTTTTGAAATATGTGTTGATCACTGACTTCTTTTCCATTCATCATTGACAAAATACTTATATTTATTTCCATTCACTAACGATGATTTTCCGATTCCACGTGCCGTGAAGAGTCATTCCTTCCACCACGTGCACATAAAAAATCTAAGTTGCAAACAGCGCAGAGCACAAAATGCTCTCCTTCAGACGATGGTTTAAGACATGGCCACAGAGTATTATAAACTGGTAAAAAAATGCTGCTTTCTATGTTTAAACATTCCATTTTCATCATCAGATTCGTGCTGAAACTTTGTTGTCGGCGCCATTTTTTTTCGTTTAAACAACCGGATGTTGAGAATGTTAAAATCAGTGATGTGGCGCAGACTACAGACACGGACGCGCACCGAAGAGACGATACAACACAACAAATCGGAATAAAAACAATTTAAAAACTATTTTAGAAAAATAAAATAAAAATGCAACTTTAAATCGTATTTTAAGACCAATGACCAATCGACCGTACGGATGAGCTTTATTCCGTACAAATACGGTAAAATACGGACGGGTAAACAGGTCTGGATATGGATATAAAACGGTGAAAGAACAGTAAAATAGATGGAAAGACGAGGACGAGAAATGTAAGACGGAGGATATGATAAACAAGGTGTAGATGAAATAATATGACAGGAAGAAAGGAACGGTCAAATACGAGTGTAATTAGATAGACAACTGAGGAACAAAGTTAAACCCCTAAAGATGAAAACAACTAAACGTTTAGAGAATCAGACATGAATCATAGGTTAAACTAAAATGAGTTACAGGACATACATTGATGGATGAGGACGGGGGACGATGAAAATAAAGAAAGAAATATATTATTAAGTGCAGTGTGTCTGGACAAATTTGGAGTTGGCAGAAACACGTAATTGGGATGTGCCGCAGCTAACTGTTATGTAGAAAAGGAATACAAATGGATTTTGTAAACACACTACGAGAATGAGTGTAATTAGTACATAATGGGAAAGAAAGGGAGAAAAAAATGGTCCCCGTTATAACTAAGTAAATAACAGCAACAGAAAGAAATATGGGCATGTAGCAAGATGAGGTAGATATGGGAAGCAAAGAAAGACTTTAACACATAGACACGAATTTGACTGAAGTGAAGTATGAACTTAAACAAGGGTGAAACGAGTATGAAATAGGAAAGTATGTAGAATTCAGACAGATAAAGGTTGAGGACGAAAACAGTTAGGTGGAACAAGATTGGCAACAGAAGAAAAAGAAAAGGGGAATTTGACATGGATAACGAAGAGACGGAATAGGACCTGAGAGATGAAGATGTAGATGGAAGAAGAGAAGAAGAGGAAGAGAATGAAAAGGATGAAACAAGTCAAGTTGGAGAGTGAACAGAGAGGATGAGGAAGAATGGAATTATGAATTACACTATTAAAAACAGGTTGTGACACGGATTATTTATTGCATAGGAAATCTAGAGCCATGTCGACAATAATGGTTAGCGAAACCTCATTTGAAAGTGTATCTTCTTCTCGACCGGCTGCGAAGTTGACTATTACCAAAGGGATAAACTCCAGGATAGTATTGGTCATCATTTAGCCTGTTGTTGATTGATTGAGAGCTGAGAAGTCCAACGTCATTCCCAATGCTGTAGCCACCGAAGTTATATGGTCCCAGATTGTCGTAGCCTCTAATATTATTATATGACCCCAAATATCTCGAGCCGTGCTGCTGAAGAGACCCTAAAGAACTGCGAATGTTATACAAATTTCCAGAGTCGCGATCATCAAAGTCATACAGACTGTTGTAGCCGCCAATGTCATAATGACCCACCTGGCCGTAGTCACCCAGATCATTAGCGAGATCTGTAAGATATCTCCTTAGACTGCTGGAACGAATGCGGCCGCCGTTAAAGCCGTAGGTTCCCATATTACTGGAGTCGCCGATGCCGCCAGTGGGGTAAAGCTCCGAATGGCCCAATCCGACAAATCGATATGGATCTATGGAACTATAATCATTGTAAGCCAGGCCTGATAACCCATACAGATTGCTGACACCATCTACTGAAGTAAAAAATCATGAATGGAGACAATCAAAACATCCACGACATCTTTAGTCCCGCTATAAATAATCGACTACAAGAAAGAGAAGCTGTATAAAAGGACGATTTATGGGTCAAATGGATTCCAATAAGCATTTTTTTTTCTAGTTAGAAGAAAATCATGATATCATTTTATGACTGAACAATATTTGACAATTGTACTGCCACTTCCTGTTATCATATATTTGCCAAATCAAATGTAAAAACATAGCTAAATGGAATACGTAATTCTGTTGTCTCGTTTGTCTTGGATACTTTTCTGTCTAATAAAAATATCACATCCGTCTATCCATACCAAAGTACATTTGTATCATTTAAAAATGTCGACAATGTTCCATCCCAAACATAAATATGATATAAGTTCAATCTTCAGCAGTAGTATGTCGTTTGTGTTTTATTCTCTTTCGAGCCTTTCAGCTTGTTTTCGACTTATACATTAAGCAAATAACGCTTTGATTTCTTGACTTGAGATTTACCTCCTTAATGTGCTTAACAAAAATAGCACTGAACAAAAAACAAGCAAAGCAACACATAATCCCACGTTATAAATGCTATATTCTGCTTCCATATATCTCTCATTGCAAATACCATGTATACGACTCTCCTACATCTCTCATTACAAAAATCATGTCTACTACTCCCCTACATCTCACATTGCAAAAACCACGTATACATCTCTCCTACAACTCACACTGCAAATACCACGTCTACTTTTCTCCTACAACTCACATTACCAATACCACGTATACTTCTCTCCTACAACTCACATTGCAAAAACCACGTCTACTTTTCTCCTACAACTCACATTACCAATACCACGCATACTACTCTCCTACAACTCACATTGCAAATATCACGTATACTTCTCTCCTACAACTCACATTGCAAAACCACGTATACTTCTCTTCTACAAGTCACATTACAAATACCACGTAAACTACTCTCCTACAACTCACATTGCAAACACCACGTATACTGCTCTCCTACAACTCACATTGCAAATACCACGTATACTTCTCTCCTACAACTCACATTGCAAATACCACGTATACTACTCCCTACAACTCACATTGCAAATATCACTTACTTATACTACTATTTTGTTTATTTGATTGATTAGGATTTGTAACGTAGCTTTAACCATTTTTCAGTCATATTGTCACGATGTATGCAGTGAGGCAGTTTATTGTGATGTCTAGCACTGAGGCATCATACTGCATACATGTAGCATGATGTCCCACCCAGTCACATTATCCAGACACCAGCTCTAACACTAACGCCTTAATGCTGAGCGCCATGCGAGGCAGCTGTTAGTACCAATTTTGCAAGTCTTTAGTATGTCTCGACTGGGGATCGAACCCACGACCTTGCGCTTCCGGGGCGGACGCTCTAACCACTAGGCCACCAGAGTGGTTGTATATTACTCTCATACAACTGACATTGGAAGGACCATGTATACTGCTTTCCTACATCTCGTATGACCAGACCATGTATACTACTTCCCTACATGTCATATGACCAGACCATGTATACTACTTCCCTACATCTCACATTGCAAAGACCACGTATACTACTTCCCTATATCTCATATTGCAGAGACTATGCCTACATATCGCCACAGAACATGTATACGTGTCGCAGTCTTAGTACATAGAAAAGACACAAGCACTTAATTATCAAAAGATTCTTATGTAAAATAAATACTGAAAATAAACGGGACCCGCGTAGAACTAAAATGTTTGATATTAGCAATGCATGACCTACATTTGGAAGGATGCGTGTAACACAGGTTGAGTATCCAAAACAGCTCGAAAAGAAAAAGAGCGACGACAAGCTTGCCCATCTTCTTATCCTGCAATAGTAAATATATTGTAGAGAAGTTTTCACTATCATACTAAGAATATTGTTTGGGAATATAATAGAATCAGTTCTACAGTTCTACAAAATAAAGTCATGAAGGATAAAACGAAAATAACCCGGATTTAAAATCTGTCAAATTCCAGCTTATATCAGTTAATATCAGAGTTACACCACTTTTGTGTTTATTCATGATATGAACGATGCCTATATAAAAGATATCAAATGGGAAGCGATTCAATATTGAATTTATGAAACGAGTTGAATATTGCCCAGCCTTGGCGAACAAATTATGGACATCATTTAACTCGTTTCATAAATTTAATATTAAATCAATACCCATTTCAAATTCTTTTTATCACGGTTTTAATTTCAGTAGACATTACTTAGATAGAAAGAAGAATAAATAATTTTGTTTATTATGACAGACCTTTCATTTGTTGTGCATAAAATCTAGTCCCAAACGAAGTTGAAATAGTAAAAGTAAATTATAAATATATTTTGTCCATCCGAATGAACAGACCATTTGAACCAAACAAGGCATTTTTCAACATTTTTCAACACAGAATGTCCAATGCGAATGATGTCAGATTGTTTGATACGGTTAGTGTAGGCTTACATTCAACGATTTTTACCCTGAAATATCACTTCATAACTAAATATTACATTGTTGTGATATTCGTGTGAAAGAAATAATAATGGATGCTGATATTCACACATTTACTGTAATCATTTGTGTCTGGATATTGGCAGTATTTGATTGGAACACATACCACGTGAATATGCTTTGGTTGGTTAAAGTTAGTTCCGTTGGAAAACAGTTTATGTCCACATTCTTTTTCAGAGATGAGTTGTTTGTTTTAATTCTATAAGGCAAAACCAATTATATGTGTGGTTCAAGTTTACATAACCAAATAAAGGTAGGGTAGGTCAGTAGGCTTTTTTCCCTTGACGAATACATGTATGTGTATTATAATTAAGGTTCACCGCGTGTAAACGTGGCGCCTTAAGAAAAAATCATAATATATATTTATGTACCCTCCGAATCAATTTTTTTCTGATTGTCCCATATTATTATTATTATTATTATTATTATTATTATTATTATTATTATAAATTATCATTATTATTATTATTATAAATTATCATCATCATTATTATTATTATTATTATTATTATTATTATTATTATTATTATTATTATTATAAATTATCATTAATATTATTATTTTTATTATTTTTATTATTATTACTATTATTATTTTCATCATCATCATTATAAAGTATTATTATTATTATTAATATTATTTTCATTATTATTATTATTATTATTGTTGTTATTATTATTATTATTATTATTATTATTATTATTATTATTATTATTATTATTATTAAATTAGACGTCCATCATTTAAAGAAAATTTATTGAAAAATTCACGCGTCCATTTATGGCTCCTCAAACAAATTCTTTTCTTTAACATTTCGCGACAGAAGAAGGAAATTATCAATACTCTACATTCAATGTAACTCCGCCATCGCCGGTCCCAAGCCTGGGTGGAAAAGGAGGAGGGTTGGGCGTGGGGCTTGCAACCCGACCCTGTAAAACCCAACTTGCTACAAAAACGTCGACAAAAGAAAAATCAGAAAATGAAAGCCTGTGGGAGGAAGGGTCTTCTCCTGGAAGACTTATGACGCTATGTGGTGAAAGCCGCGAGCCCGCGGAAGCCATAAAAACACCTGGCGACGCGACCTTGAGGCAGACATCACTAAGATGGGTTACACCTGGAGTCGGCTTGAGGGGATGGCACAGGATAGAAGCCTCTGGCGATCTTTTGTGGGCGGCCTATACCCTGGCAGGGGTGACGGGCAAAACTAACTAACTAACATTCAATGTATTGTCATAGAACAATATATGAACTAGATTAAATACGTTGCAGGCAACGCGTGTAATATTCATTGATTCTAAAATGATAACGTTACCTCCAATAGTCTTTATATTTCTGACTCAAACTAACGTATAAAATTGTAATATGGAAAAGAAGACAACGGTTTTATGTAATCAAATTACAAAGTGTTCCAAATCAGTGAGAACAAGTTTAGCTGCACTTACAAACTAAATTTTGCAATTTGGCGATTATCTTCATTATTCCAAATTAAAATGGTTTTGCCACGGAGACAATATCATGCATTAAAGGTAAGAACAAAGAATCGATCCAGCACTGTGTGCAAATGAATATGGTTGTTAATCTTCATGTGGAAACTAGGTGGCCAATTAACATCTTCTAATATAATTGTCTATGGCAATTAGCCACAGGTATTACAGATCTTTAGTTGTAATATTCATTTCAGGCAGCAAAAAAAGCCACAACATATTTTTAAAAGATGCTTTAAAAAGAAAATGTAAAATGCTTTTTCAATGTAATTCTGAAGACACCTCAGAAATGTATGTTAACCACCACTCTAAATGGAGGATAAGATTATCGTTAATTATCTGAAATACTTAATGTTAGTTTACTTAGGATCAGCTTGTAATATGGTGTTTCTTTTTGCATATTCATAACTGGTCCCTTTGCTTTATTTTACAGGAGATGAAAACTCAAGATGTTTAGCAAATTTTCAAGTTGCTGATAGAGTTTTATGAGCAGATACATTTATTTAATAGACTTTTTACATACAGATCTTTTTATTTAATAGACTTTTTACATACAGATACATTTATTTAATAAACTTTTTACATACATATGTATTTATTTAATAAACTTTTTACATGCTTTTTTCTAGATGGTGCCATTTAATGTTTTGCATAATTGTACATCCGAGCACCTAGTAATGTCAACTCTAAAAAAAGAGAAATAAAATCTATGTCGCATTTCAATAGGATAAATATTTACACTAAACGCCTTGAATTATATTTAGTACATGTGTAAAAGAAGGACAAATCATATATTTTTTTTTAAATCGTGGCACTTACGTGATCCAGTGGCGTCACTAGGGTTTATGTCACCCAATGTGGTAACTCGTGGTGTCAACAACATGGACCTATATCCTGCACAAAAATTCGATAGACAGTAAATTTAGTGTCACCCTCTCTGATGGTGTCACCCGTTGCCGTCCGTATTCCAGCACCCCCTAGTGATGCCACTGATTTGAGCTGAACACTTTTATAAAACGTGCGAATAATTATTGCTGCAATTAGCTGATTAAAATTAAATACGTATTTACTTAACATAAAGATAGAAAGACTCAACGACAGAGAGATAGATGAAATGAACGATTTCAAACATACCAAAACATGTGAAGAAGTCAAAATTTGTTCCGCAGTTAAGTACTTAATATTATTTAATGCTTAATATTATAATATCAATATTATTTTTTAATTTTTATTTAAGCTTGATAAAGATGCTTGCAGAAGCAAATATATAGTTTTACCTGCTAAACTGTAATCCAAAGCTGAAGAGACGGAAGTGACTGGTTTATTTTATCAAATGGCTTTTTATATGTAATCAAACAAACTATGATTGGCTTGACTGAAAGTATTTTATTAGCTTACTTTCAACTTTATGATTCATTTTTTCCGCGTATCGATTGATGGCAAAAATCATAAAAAAAGCACCAATAAGCGGAAACAGAGGCATACACAGTTCTAGCCATTTAATTTTGGAGACTTCCTTTTTAAATAAGGGTTCATTGACTGAAAGCATATAAAAATGCATGTAAGTTGGACATAAGGTGTATAAGGGTTACCAAAAGAAGTACGTACTTTATTGATCGTTGGTCATACATGTATTTGTCTAGCTCTGTTTAGCACACGTAGAAATTTTTTTTTGTAAATTAACTAATAAATCATGTTCCAATATGAATTAAAACAAATCAATGGATTTAATAGCTAACAACAATATATATTACAAATTAATATATTTAAATCAATATATCTAAAATCAATATATTTAAATCAATATAGCTAAAATGAATGTATCTAAAATCAATGTATCTAAAATTAATGTATCTAAAATCATTGTACCTAAAATCATTGTACCTAAAATCAATGTATCTAGTATCTAAAATCAATGTATCTAAAATCAATGTATCTAAAATTAATGTATCTAAAATCATTGTACCTAAAATCATTGTACCTAAAATCAATGTATCTAGTATCTAAAATCAATGTATCTAAAATCAGTATATCTAAAAACAATGTATCTAAAAGCAATTTATCTAAAATCAATACATCTAAAATCAATACATCTAAAATCAATATATGTAAAATCAATTTATCTAAAAATCAATATATCTAAATCAATATATCTAAAATTAATATATGTAAAATCAATGTATCTAAAATAAATATATCTAAAATTAATGTATCTAAATCAATATATCTAAAATAAACATACATGTATTTAAAAATCAACATATCTAAAATCAATGTATCTGAAATCAATATATCTATCATCAATATATGTAAAGTCAATGTATCTAAAATCAATATATCTAAAATCAATGTATCTAAAATCAATCTATCTAAAATCAATGCATCTAAAATCAATCTATCTAAAATCAATGCATCTAAAATCAATCTATCTAAAATCAATGTATCTAAAATTAATATATCTAAAATCAATGTAAGTTTAAGACTGAAAAATATTATAAATGTGAAAAACAGATATGATGTCAATATACCTAGACTCTTTCTTTCAAAACATCATTAGCTTGTTTTAAATACTAAAGTTTATGTGTTTATTTTCCTGTTAAACTGGTCCTATATGAATAGAATTGCTTGGTTATTTTCATTTTGACATGTTCTACAACTATTTGCAGGCAGTCAATTCTCCAAACATTTCTCCTCCACCTCTTCCTCTTCCCTCTTTTGACCTATTAATATGTATCACAAGTATCAATCGCTATATGATTTTTAAAATAAATGAGTCTGACACCAAATTCATGAATATGAAATCCCAAAATTAGTTTATTAAAATGATACACAACGAGTCAAACAAGCAGCAACTGGAAATTATATCAATAGAAACAGGACTTAATCAGAACATGTAATAAATAATGACCAACGTTTGAAACTATAAAGAAATATGAAAGATTTATAGAACTATCACGCTGGATGTTCAATATTTAGAAATTAAACACAAAAATGAACAATGTTGCAACTACTATCCAGGGTATCAAAATAAGAAATATGTACTTAAATACGAATAATGTTTCCACAAGTAGGATATATACATATGTTTTATTTTCACTTGTATGGCGAATGTGAATACATTGATTTGATTTACACTCAAACAGTAATAATGGATTATTTAACAATGGAACCTATGCCTTGTGGTGCACAGTTGACGACCATAATTTATCTTTGCTACCACCACTCTTATCGGATGGTCAAGGAGTTACCACACATTACCCGCCCATCCCAGTCTGCCGGAGGATCATGTAAGAGCTCGCTTGCTTGCTGTAGACTCGTTGGTCCAAACGATTTGGTCGCTCAACACGAAAAAAGCCACTATCTCCCCCCGATTCAACTTAACCAGTGAAAGCTTCACACTTAATATATAGAAAAAACGTACTGTACCCTACGACTCTGTATACAATACTTCCCAAAAAACAATCAAAATCATATTGCTCTACAGCTGAAGATTGCTCCCGTAAAGTGGACATATACTAACAAACGTGTGTTGTAAAATTACTGTCTGACTGTAAGTGCCCTGAATATGTACAATCTATGGCCAGGGCTAAGGTTATCAGTTTTATCACTGCAAGCATATTGCTCATGCCGCATTGGTGAACTAAATTATGTATTTTTTTAAAAATATTTTGACTCAGAGAACGCTCAACGCGGAAACGAAACCGTCGCACATTTTAGTTCAGGTGTATTGCATAAACATTAAATACACACATATCTCTAACAATACATCCCCCTTATAAACATGGCAATACGTTTAAAAAATAAAGGAATAAGAACCAAATTATATACGCAAATTTATATTTACATTTCTAGATGTACAAGGTAGAAATAATCTTCCAATTACACTTTACGCGAAAAAGAGTTCCCTTCATTTTCGACCATCTAACTTCCTCGATCTGGAACAAATCCCTGTAAAGCCAATACCCAAGGCACCAGTCTCGCGTTAGCAACTTTCTCTGTATTCAGACTTACGAGAGGCAGATGATTACTTTGAAGTGCGAATTTCCTTCAAAGTTGGTATGTGTGATTTTCCTATACTCTGCGCCAGTACCATTTCGTTTCGATGATGGAGTAGTTTTGCTCACGAGGCACCAATTCACTGCTTGTATAAGCAATGGGTAACTGTACTCCCTCTTGTTCATAATTCTGTGTTGGACGCATCAATTCTCAATACAACTGATTTATCCAGTTCTGGCAGCTTTAGAATTTAATCACTGATTAATTTTCCCTGAAGAGCATTACAAGGTCCTTCGTGATGCAAACTTCAAGTCATCTTCTTGGCTTTCCCTTTCCTAGCAATATCAGAGAACTTTGGAATGAGTTTTCTGTAAAACGCAATCATCCCAATGAACAATCGAAAATTGTTGTTTGTTTGCTGGTCTAGAAACATATTTGATCTTTTCAGTTTTGTTAGGTGAGGTTTTAACTGCCCGACCCACTTGCTAGATGGCATAAGCATTCAAAGTTAGACTATGCTATACTCTCTTTGGTGGATCTAGCTGTGATATTGGCTTTGCAAAGTTTCTTGAACATGTTGATCAATACCCTATCATGCTCTTCCCAGGTATGCGTTTATACACGAATATCCACGAAATTTGAACGTGAATAATAATTTAAATAAATATGTTCAGCAAATTGAAATACTGAACACAACAATACGACTGAGTCTGACTGATGTTAAATACAATAATAAGTAATTGCTCCTGTAAACAACGTTATACAAACAGCCAATACACAAAGGTAGAACCAGCATCAGGGTTAAAAGTTAATTTTCAGAATGTTCAAAGTTGACAACAAGACAAGGCTATTTACCAAAATTGTAAAAAAGAACATGTGAAAATGTACAACAGGTTCTTCATAGGAGAAGTTGAATGTCCTAGACTCAGATAAAACATATTTACCTCCATTAATCATTGATCGAATGTTTAACACACACTCATAGATCAATATTAACTATGTATTATTTGATTACAAATAGAGAGCTGCTGGTCAGGGACACAATGCAATTGATTTTGGACAAGCTCCAGTTCCAAATATAATTATACATAACATACAATCGTGGAGAAACATATACAAGTTGAATATACACAACAGTACGACATATGAATACATATACACGTGATACTGGTACTCAGAACGAAGCACTAGAAGACATTACATTATCACTTTAATATTTACTGAAGATGCTAAATGAATGAGCGAATGAATGAACGAAAGAACGACAAAATAACGAAAATGAATGAGTGAATGAATGAATGACCGCAAGAACGAATGAATTATTAACTGACTGAGAAGGAAATAAATGTAAGACTGATATATACTTGAAAAGCTGGTGATTTGTAACCATTAAGGAAAAATACTAGATGTACAACACAAATCTCCGCAACCATCGATTCCATAATCACCACCATACTCCACTATCCCATACCATTGGTCCAACCTGGTAATCTGATTCTTAAACAATTCACGTGTTGATTCTTTAGTCAGTGATTATACATATTAATTCTCAAAATAGTTAATCTGCAGATAGTTCACCTTGTCCATCCCTAACCTTGTTCGCCGGAACGGGATCTAACTCCTAAAACCTCGTACACATACATAAACCACTCCGGGTGAGGTAGGGTAGTTTAGGGGTTATCAAAAAAAAACGGAGTGTGGTTATTTGTGTTTTTGTGTTTTACAAAAATATTTATGTCTTCTTTTTTTCTGTATGGTTTTAAGTGCACAATTCTCCAAGTATCAGATTTGTGTTGCGCTGCAACTTTTAGGGACAAAAGAGGATCGAGGAATGGAAGGACAATACCAAACATCTTGGAGGGCATACAAATTATAAATGTTTGTTCTCGTTTTTTAGATAACTTCTTTATCTCAACAATAGCAACAAAAATATATACATAGGAAGGAGATCTATGGTAGATTTTAAATCAGTGAGGCTTACAGGTTAATATGCAAAGAGACAATATTGAAATAACTCGCATTATTCGAATATGAAACCAAATAGGTACAATAAATAAACTTTGTTAATATGATATATTTCATCTTATGCATGGTCTGATCACGTTTTACTTACATTACTTACTGTCCCTACTTGCACAGTGTTCGGTTTAGTGAGGTTAACCAATGTAACAGTTTTGTTCAACTGCATCTGTTACTAGCTTTAGGTATTATATCAGGGGTGCACAACCTTCCAGGTCCAGATTGCATTTTCTAAGACCACTCAACACTAGTTTCTTTTAAAAAATTACTGTTCACGGGCAAGATTTCTGTCTTGTTTTCATTTGCCCATGGGGACCGGACAGAACACGTTCATTATATGATCATGCGTTAACGTAGGGTAAAAGGGTTGTCTTGATCTCAAAGTCTCAGTTTTAAGGATGAGATGTTCTTGAAACTAGGTAAGAGTGTTTTCTCATTCATCCTAAATCACCACGCGGATTATAGATTAAAGTGACATACTTTATCAGTGTGTTCCCAAGTCATTCCAACACAACCCCAGCTAAACTCAGATAACTGCAACCTACTTTTCTTATACTAATGCATTAGTTGTTTACATATGACCCTAGTGCAAGACTTATCACCGGAATAATTTCAGCAATTGAAGTCCAGTACATACTCAAGTTTCATATACATTGTAAACGCTTCCGTTTAGTTCAGCCAGAAAAATTGGAGGAAGCAAATATACCTAATGCGACATTTAGTTAATGACTCAGATGGATCTAAATGCAATATGTTCTACCCTTGAGCAGTATGGCAGGTCATGCATAAACATTCCTACACATAAACTTATCTTTATGTACTTTTTTAACTTCTTCACGGTCAGGTATAGCGTCTGGTTTAAATCTATGGATATATGTTTTTAAATGAAATTGATGGATTAGTTGAATATAAATCCGATATGCAAAACCAATGCATTAATTATTAAAAGAGAGAACAGACTGTTCCAAGTTGATTTACATAAAATGCATGAAACGTTCAAAGAGAAAAAAAACTATCTGCTTTAGTCGCTTGACATCAAATCCATTATCATTGATCTACTCTGACATACAAATCAACTGCTCCGGTGGCCTATGTGGTTAGAACGTCCGCCTCGGATGTGAGAGGGCGAGGGTTCGAACCAAAGTCGAGAAAAGACTGATAACAACTGTCGTTGCAGCTGCTTCGTTTGGTGTTCAGCGTTATGAGGTTAGTGTTAGTACTGGTCGGACTGGCGTCAGGATAATGTGACTGGGTGGGGCTTGATTCTATATGATGTCTCAGTACTAGACATCACTATAAACTGCAGACCGCTCCGGTCGCCTAGTGGTTCAATCGTCCGCCGCAGAAGCCAGAGGTCGTGAGTTCGATCCACGGCCAAGTCATACCAAAGACTTACAAACATGGTACTAACAGCTGCCTCGCATGACGCTCAGCATTAAAAACGTTAGTGTTAGGAATGGTCGGCCTGGTGTCAGGATAATGTGAATGGGTGGGACATCATGCTACATGTCTGTGGCATGATGCCCCAGTGCTAGACATCCCTATAAACAGCCTCACTGCAGACATCATAACAATATGACTGAAAAATTGTTAAAGCTAAGTTAAAAATTCTAAACAAACAAACAAACAAATAAACTGCAGACATCGTAGTAATACAACTAAAAAAAAATGTTAAGCTACGCTTAAAGTCCATAATGGACACACACGGACATACAAGTTACAGTAACCAACGATCTTCAAGTTGGGATTAACTTGGAATTGCAATGACAATATTCTTTTGAAAATGTTATTGTGAATTTTTCTTGTGCCCTAAGATAATGTTTAAATATTATTTGTTAGGACAATTTTAATGAGTGTTTTTTCTACATAGCTCTAATGGAATTAGCATTGTTTTCATACTGCACAAATTCATATTACACAACACGTGTATCTAAAAATAGTATCATATATTAGGAACAACTTTGATAGTAAATAAATGATGTAATCTAATGATATTTTTGCTTTGGTTTACCAGATTTACTCCATTGAAAGTACAGGTAATAAAGCTAACGATATGGAATGAGTTTCTCTGAGTCACAAATAACGTTCAACCAAGCAAACAAATAAACTTGGTATTAGCAATGTCCGCAAAAAACGCGAGACACGCATTACTGAAAATACAATTATCATGATTGAGAATACTTGTATTTTAGAATTATTTAATGAAACAGGTAACGAGGTTACGTGGTTGGAATTTATGTTTGTAATGCAACAGATACCTATTCATTGTATGCAATATTTGGAGAAGAATGCTTGTCAGAATATTTTTTCTGGCACGAATTAATAAGTAAATAAGCACTAATAAAGAACGAATAATAATGCTTTAAAACATCTAGAATCGACTAAGATAATTTTGTAATTTATTTTCTTTACTACATACTATATACCCTGAATCATGCATGTCTGCCTCTGTGTGTGTGTGTGTGTGTGTGTGTGTGTGTGTGTGTGTGTGTTTATATGTTTATACTTTTGCCCGATATATGTTTAATATAGATAAATTGTCGCACCTGCAACATTGTACAATTCATGATTTTAATTTCATTTTGATAACTTTGAACATGAAAATTCATTATCAATATAAGGATAAAATACTCCATTTGGTACGAATTGCATACTGAAGACATCAAGGTTTTGTACATATATTTAACAGTGGTTAGATATAGACATGTTACGTGCATGTTCAGCAAAACCAATATTCAAGCCAGTAAACTAAGTTTAGAAGTCTTTCTCTTTTCTCACAGCTGCAAGAGTAGTGTTTTGAGATGTTATCTCCCTTTACGCATCTCTTCTGATCGGCCATGCATAGCCATAAGATTCCACAAACTTAACCAGTTATACATCTCCAGTTATTAGTTAACAGAAGGTTAAAACCTGAACACTTCTTTAAAACTTCTATGAATGCAAAGATACTTCAGTTGATACACTTATGATGTAACTTACATTGTATAAATCTTTAAATTAACATTATAGGTTGTAAATGTCTTGGAAGCATTTTCCATTGATTTGGTCTGTTAGCAGCATTCTCCATAGAGTTTTGGTATGTTGGTAGCATTTTTCCATTGATTTGGTCTGTTGGTAGCATTTTCCATATTTTTTGGTCTGTTGGTAGCATTTTCCATTGATTTGGTCTGTTGTTAGCATTTTGCATAGATTTTGTCTGTTGGTAGCATTTTGCATAGATTGGTCTGTTGGTAGCATTTTGCATAGATTTGGCCTGTTGGTAGCATTTTCCATTGATTTGGTCTGTTGGTAGCATTTGCCATAGATTTGGTCTGTTGGTAGCATTTTGCATAGATTTGGTCTGTTGGTAGCATTTTCCATTGATTTTGTCTGTTGGTAGCATTTTCCATAGATTTGGTCTGTTGGTAGCATTTTCCATAGATTTGGTCTATTGGTAGCATTTTCCACAGATTTTGTCTGTTGGTAGCATTTTCCATTGATTTAGTCTGTTGGTAGCATTTTCCATAGAGTTGGTCTGTTGGTAGCATTTTCCATAGAGTTGGTCTGTAGGTAGCATTTTCCATAGATTTGGTCTGTTGGTAGCATGTTTCATAGATTTGGTCTGTTGGTAGCATTTTGCATAGATTTAGTCTGTTGGTAATATTTTCCATAGATTTGGTCTGTTGGTAGCATTTTGCATAGATTTGGTCTATTGGTAGCATTTTCCATAGATTTGGTCTGTTGGTACCATTTTTCAAAGATTTGGTCTGTTGGTAGCATTTTGCATAGATTTGGTCTATTGGTAGCATTTTCCATAGATTTGGTCTGTTGGTACCATTTTTCAAAGATTTGGTCTGTTGGTAGCATTTTGCATAGATTTGGTCTGTTGGTAGTATTTTCCATAGATTTGGTCTGTTGGTAGCCTTTTGCATAGATTTGGTCTTTTGGTACCATGCAATATTTTCCGTAATTTAAAATTGCATAACATGGTTAATATTTCTATCAGTCAAGTAGAATCTATCCAGAAGACAAATATCATCAATGTCTGAGTAAATTAAAATTGAAAATATCATTAAATTCCAAGATACGTTTTGCTGCATATTTTTAAACAAAAGTTGTTCTATCTCCCCCGCGTTATCCAGTGCTGACCGTTCTTTGTTCTTAGTCCCTAGAAACCCATGCTGCTCTCTCGATTATATTGTGTAAATTTTAAATGAAATATAGCATGAATCTATCTGTCACTGGCTTTCACTTCTTTTGATTTTGTTCTGTCAAATTTAATGAAGAGAAAATGTCATCAGCCTCACTTCCAATGGAATAAGTCAAGGTTTTTACGTGATTATCTTCCTCGTTTTCACTAAGTCCAGACGCTTGACGAAGGCGTTCAAAGCGCTAAACTACTTTTCCCAAGTTTCTGGTCTCGAAAAGTCAAACGGGACAGAATTAAAAATTTAAAAGAAGTCATTTTCAACTCTAATAATTTCAATTTTGTGATTTTACCGCTGATATTATATGTATTGTTATTTGTTATTGAAGAATAACTGCCGAAGGCGTTCTATATTATTTATTAAATACAAAACATCAGTACAGTTAGGAAGCGGAGTAGAGACTGTCCTGAAACTATTTTCCCATGGAACATTAACCCTATCGAATGCATAAAATGAACCAGCTGTTGGTGTGTATCATTTCTAGTCCAGTGTGGAATATCTGATTCCTTTTACTGTCAAGTGATATTTCATAGCTAATTAGATTAAGGTTTACAGGCATTAATATCAGTCTGAGAGCGTCATTCAAAACCACGGATTGTTCAGCATACCCTTCGAACAGCAGCATAAATGTTTTCCTTCTCCGAAATTATTACGCCACTGTTAAGTCACACATCTAGGTATTCAGTTGTCCATCGTGACTGGACATGTAGCTGCATATATGTTTTTAGCAGGCCCGGCCGTAGGATATCGGGCATAAGGCAGCATGCGGTGCCCAAGACAGCAATCGATGAGTGCGGGACCCTAAGCACTAAAACTGCATTGCAGAGTGTATTACTGTCAAGTGTATTACTGTCCAATGATATTTCAAAATTTCCTAAATGCGCGAGACACAAGGTGGCTGCTTTGTTCACCTTGCCCTTGGGCCAGGCCTGGTTTTAGCACTTTGTTTTGTCTATCGATCGGCATTGAAATTATTGATTCAAAGACAAATATTATAACAAAAATTTCAGAAAATCGCAAATATCCCCCTTTATATTTTTGCATCAGTTTTCATTCTGTCGCCATATTATCGTAACCACAGTGAGATTCGTGTTCAGTGTGCGATTTCTGCATAACTACGTTCTACATAATACTGTCGACATTCTGATGTGACTTTATCATTTTGTTTTAACTAAGTTACATCAAACCGGTTATTTCACTGGTAATGCTTTGAAGAAAGAACACCTTACAATTCAGCTTTGAATTTCATCCACACGTTGATTGTGTTGCGAGAATAGGCCCAATGACATCAAAGTTTACAAGCGTTATTATAGCTTTTAATCGATGTCTCACTAAACATGACAATTCTTGCTGCAAATTGCTTACACGTGATCTACAAGGGTTTGAGTAATGTAGAATCTGTTTATCATATCTTGTATTGGACATCAAATGAAACTTCTCTTTTAAAAACGTAATAATCACTAAAATAAATGTTTCCCCTGAGCAAAATATGGAATATATATATATATATATATATATATATATATATATATATATATATATATATATATATATATATATATATATATATACATAACATAATACCCGCCCCCAAAAAATTAAATTAATTATAGCTTTCTTGCCACACTATTCTCAATATCAACAAACCTTTCCGACATGTCAGTCAGCCTTGTTTGGCATGTACTAATCTAATCAACATGTCCAATGGATGATGATTGACTTGGGCCTTGCAGGTGCTTTTGAATCCTGTTGTAAACGACTTGGGCCTGACATATGTTTTGTATCCTGTTGCAATCGACTTGGGCCTGGCTTGTGTTTTGTATCATGTTTCATTATTTGGTCAGTATGTTTGAAATAGTCTCATAACCTGACGAAATAACTACGTTCTGCCTTGCACATACATTGTTAACTCTCTGTCGCAGAAAATTTAATCTTGACTATATATACGTGTGTATTTATACAGTTACTTAATTTTACACGAATATTTCTACGTGAATAAAGCCTGAGAGTCTCTGAAGAGTATATATAGATCATTGGATCAAAAGCTCGAAAGTATCTGAA
>JAQISU010001235.1:18077500-18097500 GCA_029339505.1 Unio delphinus
GCAACTAATGCTCAAAAAATGCATTTGCGGCTTATCACTGTTGTTTTATGAATAACTCTCTTGTCTTTTGTACTTTTGGTCCATGACTGTATAATCTATTTTCTAAATAGATTATATATAATAGGTTATCTTTCTTGAGTAACCAGAAATTATTCATGAAAATAAGTTTCCTGAAGCAGTTTGTGCCTTGCTCGCATTAATTTTTACATATATTCAAATTTTGAAATTAGTTAACATTGTATGCCTTACAAACTCAGTACAAGTCAAGTTAAGCTTATATTCTGGACAGTACTTTTTGTTGCTACATGTTTTAACTACTCTTGTTATACTATATTTATAATATGACCAGAAAATTGGAAATATTGAATTATCAAATGCTTTTCCAAAATTAATCAAAAGAAGGAATATTGTCATTTTTCGTGAAAACATTAAATCATACAAGTTTCTAATGCTCTTATTTAGACCTTGTGTATAATTGTGCAGGTACGCTTTTAATCCTACTTGCAACGCATGCAGATGCATCTTTGTAAGGTTAATTTTAAAGAAATGGTTCTCCAATTTGAAATGTACTGCTTATGTTAGGGGGGGGGGGCGGGAATTTAAAGAGTGTTTCTGCATATTGTTCAGTTTAGGGATGTCTGGGGAATTACGCAGCATTTCAAGATCGAAATGATCAACTTCTCGCTTTTATATAAATTCATATCAAATAGTTTTGCTTCATCCAAATTTTCTTGATAACTAACTCTTAGGGAATAGCCTTAACAAGGGATGGCATAATTTAATTTCTATTTTTGAAATTGCAGCAATATTTGGTCGTTTTTCCTCTGCAATCCATATATGTTTAACCCTGAAAATATCCCTTTTATACTTCCTAATACCTTCTGGCACTTAACCTCCCGTACTGAACAACAAAAGAAGAGATATCTTTCATTTTCTAAAGAATACAATATATTAAGACTTAAGATTTTCTTAGAGACACACACTTAAAGGTGGGAAAATTTTACAGACTACCTGGGGAAGAGAATATTTGCTGAGTTCATACTCTAGTAATTCAAGAAGTGTAGCCTTGTTATTTAGTAAAATGTCAAGTCCTATTTTATGGAATCTAAAGAAGCCAATACAGGCAATACACTTAGCATCGATATCATCATTAGAAATAACACATTTAATAAATATGTATGACCAAATACAGAGTCCTGATTTTTTTTTATTGAGACTGCATTTTTAAAATGATAATTGGTGGTGATATCAATCTAGTGATGGATCTACATACATATACTTTAAATTTTAATAATTTAAATTATTCAAGAGCAAGATAAGAATATATGTAAATATAATTTAGTAGATGTATAGAGGGAACGTAATACATGGAAACCTGGAGGAAAGAAATTAAGTAAAACAAGTCAGACTTCACTACTTATATAGTTACAGAAAATTTATTTACAATTATTGAACATGTAACTGTTAAAACAGGATATGGAGCTGATCATTCCTTTGTATAAATAACGATAACTTTCCAAAAGGATATAAAATAATAGTCAAGAAATTTAAAAACACACAAGAAGAGTAAAATAAAGAATATATCAGAAGAATGAGGTAAGCTATCTTAAATGATAAATCCCTGACTCACCGAAGGTTTGAGACCTGCCGGTTACTCTCAACCTGGTTTAGCCGGCCAGTCAAAGCCGTTGCCCGTGGTGTAGGTGCTGGGCATGCTACAGCTTCTTGGAGCCACAGGTGAGAGCTGTCACTCCTCGCATGTGAAGACTGGACCCGGCGGACTTCACGGAGGAAACACCAGCTGGTCAACGGGCAGAAAGACGGACCCAGCAAAGCGTTGTGGAGCGCTAAGAGCACGGCAAGACACGTAGGACGCCTTAGTCATCCACTGCATCCTGTCTCCATTCCGGCCGTCTTGACTACGTCATGCCACTGGAGAAAATGGAGCCTGGACGAGAGAGTGAGACTGACGTAGCGTAACTCTCCCTCACTTTAATCCAATTCACGCGCAAGTCATTCATGTCGTCATCATCATCATTTTTAACAAGTCCTGCGGCGATGGGCGAGCTGCGACGCGGCAGGTGTGGATGCACTGGCAGCCATAGTGGCGGACCTGCACGCAGGCGGCTCAGGCCATAGGGTCGTCTCCCATTGACCTGAAGCAGAAATGGATTTCGGCAGCCGTCTGAGCGACTAAGCATACCTTTTTAGGATAGCGCTGCTTACCTCCATAGCCTGAGGAAGGGGCTAGAAAAGGTGCCCCAAAAAAAGTCTGCTTCAACCACCCCGACCCGCTTACCGCGGCTGGAGGGAATCCCATTCTTGCGGTCGAAACACAAAAAATTCCCAAAAGGTTCCATTCACTCTTGGTGCGTGGAACATACGCACTCTACTGGATCGTGCAGAGGCTGACAGACCGGAGAAAAGAACTGCCCTGATTGCAAGAGAACTTGCCAGCTACAAGATAGAGATAGCACCACTGAGTGAAAATCGCTTGACCGACGAGGGCCAGCTGACTGAAGTTGGAGCTGGATACACATTTTTCTGGAGTGGGCGTGGCACTGATGAACGTCGTGAGGCTGGAGTTGGTTTCTCAGTCAAGTCGAGTTTGGTGAATAAGATCTCTACCTTACCAAAGGGGATTAATGACAGATTAATAATAATGAGGCTACCATTACATGAAAAAAAGCAAGCCACACTCATTAGTGCTTATGCACCAACCATGACAAGCTCGGAGGAGTCCAAAGACAAGTTTTACGATGATCTGGAAGCCCAAATTGCTTCGGTACCAAAGTCAGATAAGCTAATCATTCTTGGTGATTTTAACGCCAGAGTTAGCGCGGACCATATCTCGTGGAAGGGAGTTATTGGTAGACATGGTATTGGCAACTGCAATAGCAATGGACTTCTGCTCTTGAGGTTGTGTGAAACTTACGGTCTTCTAATCACAAACACTGTATTCCGTCTGCAGAACCGTAATAAAACAACTTGGATGCACCCACGGTCTAAGCATTGGCATATGATCGACTACATCTTAGTACGTGGGACTGACAGGCAGGATGTCCGGGTGACTAAAGCCATGTGTGGTGCTGACTGCTGGACAGACCACAGGCTGCTGATTTCCAAGATGAATCTCAGAATTAAACCTCCCAGACGTTCACAGGGAATCAAAGTCCCAAAGCGGCTCAATATCTCCAGGTTGAAATTGTGCAACACTGAGCAAGCTCTGTCTGCAGCTATAAAAAGCCAGCTAGAAACCACATACTCTGACACCAATGACGTAGAGAAATGCTGGGCGGCCTTCAAACATCTGGTGTACTCTACCGCATCTGAAACCCTTGACATACCTGCGCGAAAGAACCAAGACTGGCTTGACGAGAACTGTGAAGAAATACAGTCCCTGCTAGAGGAGAAGCATCGTCTCCATCGTGCGTACAACATAGACCCCAAGTCCGCTGCAAAGAAAGATGCATTCAGCAGGGTCCGCCAATCTGTGCAGAAAAAAATTGCGCGAGATGCAGGACACATGGCTGAGCCGAAAGGCTAATGATATCCAATCCTTTGCCGACAGACACGACATGAAGAATTTCTATAGCGCTCTTCGTGATGTTTATGGACCAGTAACAGCAGGCACAGCCCCTCTGTTGAGCACAGATGGCAGCACTCTGATAACCGAGCAGGAGAAGATACTGGAACGCTGGGCGGAACACTTTGAAGGTGTTCTCAACAGACCCTCTTCCATCAATGATGAAGTTATCAACCGTCTACCACAGGTGGAGATCAACGAGAGACTGGCTGACCCTCCAACAGTGCTGGAAACTCATAAAGCCATTGAGCTCCTGTCTAGTGGAAAAGCTCCAGGAGCAGACTCCATCCCAGCTGAGATCTACAAGTCTGGTGGGTCTAAGCTAGTGGAAAGACTAACAGAGATGTTCTGTGGGATGTGGAAGCAGAAACGCATACCACAGGAATTCAAAGATGCATACATCGTCCATATTTACAAACGCAAAGGCAATCGCCAATCCTGCGACAACCATAGAGGAATTGCTCTACTCTACATCGCAGGTAAGAGCCTCGCCAGGCTATTGCTGAACAGACTCACAGAGCACCTTGATCATGGCCTACTACCAGAAAGTCAGTGTAGCTTTAGAAAGGAGAGAGGCACCATCGACATGATCTTTGCTGCCAGGCAGTTGCAAGAAAAGTGTCTTGAGCAAAATGTCAAACTATACACCACCTTCGTAGACCTGACTAAGGCATTCGACACTGTCAGCAGGGAAGGTCTATGGAAAATCATGGCCAAATTTGGATGTCCAGAGGTCTTCATTGAAATGGTGAGGCATTTTCATGACGGCATGCTTGCCAGAGTTCAGGACCATGGCAACTACTCCGAATCCTTTGCAGTCACGAATGGTGTGAAACAAGGATGCATTTTAGTCCCCACTCTCTTCAGCCTCATGTTCTCCGCAATGTTGATGGATGCTTTCAAGGACAGTGATGTGGGAGTAGGTCTCTGTTACCGTATGGATGGGAAGTTATTCAACCTGAGGCGGCTTCAAACCAAATCCAAAGTACAAACTGCGAACATTCGCGACCTCCTTTTTTCAGATGACTGCGTCCTCAATTCCAACACGGAGGCAGGCATGCAACAGAACATGGACCTGTTTTCCACAGCGTGCACTAACTTCGGACTCACCATCTCTACCAACAAGACCGAGGTTCTGCATCAGCCAGCCCCTGGAGAAGATTACATGGAACTATCTATCACTGTCAATGGCCAAAAGCTCAGAAATGTAGACAGGTTCACATACCTCGGCAGCACTCTCTCACAAGCAGTTCACATTGATGACGAGGTCAATACAAGGATTGCCAAAGCCAGTGTAGCTTTTGGCAGACTCTGCTCTAATGTCTGGGAAAGGAGAGGCATCAGGCTTGCCACCAAACTAAAGTCTACGCAGCGGTTGTTCTCCCCACCCTCCTCTATGCTTGCGAGACCTGGACTGTGTATAGCCGCCATGTTAAGAAACTGAACCACTTCCACATGAGCTCCCTGAGAAAACTATTGAAAATTAGATGGCAGAACAGGGTGCCGGACACAGAGGTGCTCACGAAGGCTGGCATGACAAGCAACCACACCATGCTGTGCAAGGCACAACTCCGATGGGCTGGCCATGTCGTCCGCATGCCGACAGAACGCCTAGCCAAGAAAATCTTCTATGGAGAACTGCTGCAGTGCAAGAGATCTCATGGCGGTCCAAAAAAGAGGTACAAGGACACCCTCAAGGCCTCGCTAAAGAACCAGCAGTTCTGCAATTCACAGTCAACAACCTGCACATCCATGTCCCCACTGCAACAGACTATTTCGGGCCCGGATCGGACTGATCAGCCATCTCCGGACCCACCCTCAATGAATCGATGACATTGAATGATCCTCATCGACATCGATGGACAAACATATGTATGTATGTATGTATGTATGTATGTATGTATGTATGTATGTATGTATGTATGTATGTATGTATGTATGTATGTATGTATGTATGTATGTATGTATGTATGTATATGTATGCATTGACTTTTGTATGTGTAATTAGAAAATACTGCCAATATACATAAAGCACTGCTATATATATTCTTCCTAAATTCCTCTAGAACAAAGCGGCGTGTGAAAATAATCACGTAGCAGAATGTGGGACTATATGGTTGAGGATATCGTACTATTTAGATTGGCAGATGTCGCGCGTTGCAAAATTTATGGTTTAAAACATACAGTAACATGCAGAAGCCTTCAAGAAAAGAAAACCATGTAAATATTTGTCTTGGTTTTAATTAGAATGGTGTCAGCCGCTTAAAAAGGGTAAGTACTGCTTTTATTATTAATTGCAGTAACGCCTGCAATTACACGTGCAGTCACGTTACTCTTGAGTTATAGCAGTAATTAAAAAACTAGTCTTCCATGGGTCAGACACAAATCAAAATTTTCCCTATTAATATCCTCACATTTCTTGGAAAGGTATGTTTGTGATGATGTTAGTACTCGTGTGTGTGTGTGTGCGTGTGTGTGTGTGTGTGTGTGTGTGTGTGTGTGTGTTTCATTAGTAACGTAATTTTAATTTTTTTTCATATCGTTACGATGTCTGCAGTGTGGCAGTTTATAGTGATGTCTAGCACTGGAGGATCATGTCGCAGGCATAAAGCATGATGTCCCACCCAGTTATATTATCTTGTCACCAGGCCAACCAGTCCTAACATTAACCTCTTCATGCTGTGCGCCAAGCGAGGTAGCTGTTAGTGCCACTTTTGTAAGTCTTTCGTATGACTCGGCCGGGGATCAAACCCACGACCTCCGGTATCCGAGGCGGACGCTCTAACGTAGTTAGTCATCGGTGATGACAGTGGAGCATAGTAGCAGTGAATTTTTTTTTTTTTACAAACAGAATGAAATGGGTGTTTGAAAATGTTCGAAATTATTGTTATTTGTATCGCCTTTGTTGCCTTGCTTGTTGTGTTCATCATTATTCATGACGTACAGGCCATTCGATGTTGAATCAGACTGCATGTTACAACAGCTGAAATTAGTCCTTATAGACAGGTGGTTTTAAAACACAGGTAGACGTCGCATAGGCAAATTTTGAAACAGAATAAATACTAGGTGGTAAGCAGAAAGCATGAAGATAGAATATAGATTTAGCAGGGTAGTTTACACCGACGTAAATGTTAATACCTGGGTACGTTAGACAATAGTTTGCTATATGTAGGAAAATAAAGAAATGAGTAGACAGACTGAAAAGTGATCGCACACTACGCCAGGTCTGAGAGGGCACCCGAATGCCGAAGTGGTCTTAAGCGCACACCGTTACGGATTACCGCCGTCTCACCTCTGCGTGGGCTCGGACAATGTAGTTACGTGAGAAAGCTTGCTAGTAGCTTCTTGTGGGTCGGTTGTTCTTCCTAGGCTTTCCCGGGTTATTTCTTCACCATTTTTACTGACCGCCATGAATAACTTTTCTTGTGCTCAAAAGTGGCGTTACACCTGCAACAACCACAACAGGACTGTGGCTCAGGGAATTATGCAATATGATTATCGATAATTTATCACTTTGGGCTAGTGACAGAACATTAGATGAACAAATTCTTGTGTATTTGACAGTTTTTGAGACCTACAAACAAAGCATACTGCGATAAATTACACGCCACTAATGATGTGCATTATTTTGCATAAAGTGGCTGATGATATCATCACAATGCACTAGAATGGTAAACAACTTCAACATACTTCAGTTTTATTGTTGACAACTAACATGGCTATTTCGTCAAGTTGTATAAATTGGCAATTAATTATATTGTTTATATGTTGTTTACACGGAATGCTCGTAATGCAGCGTAAGTAACGGATGTAAACCTGCCATTTAAAATTGTTAATGCATGTTATACCTGTGTACCTGTATCTGCAATTGCAAACAGCTTCATGTATTAAGCAATCAGCTATCTTAAGCAGCTAATCTTTGAAGATCCTGTAAACCACGTAATCGTAGCAATAAACCGTATTAGGCACCTACCTTTAGAGGTCACTTTGTCTACTTTTTCACCTCCAAGAGGTGGCTGCTGAAGAAAGGGTTGACTATTACACACATTCATTCTTAGCTGATCTCAGTGTATATATATGTATGTATGTATATATATATATATATATATATATATATATATATATATATATATATATATATATATATATATATATATATATATATATATATATATATATAACCAACATTACAGATAAATTCACACCTTAAAGTATTGCCGCTATCAAAGACCCAGACTAATTAGTTGCTATTGCCGCTATCAATGACTGAGGCTAATTAGTTGCTATTGTCGCTATCAAAGACCCATACTAATTAATTGCTATTGCGGCGTTTGGATATCATGAACAAGATAAGTATGTAAAACACAAATATATGAAAACTCTGAAATCTGCCGATTTGGTAACGGATGTATATTGCATCGTACTAATACTCCAATAATCAGATAAAAGGAAGATGTTAGTAATTTCAACATTTTTGACAGACAGTAGATGAGTATTAAACAATCAGAGCTTGAAATGAGACAGAAAGAAAAGGAAATGAATTTACAAATTTGAAAAATCTAAGCAATCAAAGAAAGTAAGAGAACAAGGAATTAAGTCTTAAGTTAGAGATATTGAACGAGAAATGAAACAAAAAGAAACAAATTTGGAATCTAAAGAAATCAGATCAAGGAAATAATTACGTTAACCAAGTAAGAACGAAACAGAAGAAACAATTGGAAATAGTCTGAGCGATTTGTTCACTCCATGAAGTAGTCTTATTACTCCATGTCCCAGTAACGTCATTGTCGATGTTGAACGATTGAAATTTTGATGGGCGGAAAACGAGCCGGTAATAAGTCTTTAGAAATTATTAATGAAGCAGATGGCATTTGTCAGAGATTATCTACAGGCGGTATCATCGACATTAATGTTTATTGATAAATCATCGATGAAATCGTTGATAATTACCACATTGATGTAGGGTATGTAATTAGATCAGTGACAATAAAATAAGATAATCATATATAATCCTCAAGCACCATCTCTGAGATCATTTCAACTCGGCGATGGAGATGGCTCGGCCATGTCTGCAGAATGCCTCCTGACTCACTACCAAGGGTGGCACTGAGATGGATCCCACAGGGTAAAAGGAACCGTGGCAGACCCAAAGAGACCTGGCGACGAACAGTGGAGAGAGACCTTAAGACCAGAGGCCTCACCTATCAGACCGCCCCTGCAATAGCTGCCGACAGACGGAAATGGTGCTCCCTTGCTGTTGCCTCAAGCACCAGACGGCGCAGAGAGGATTGATTGATTTGATTGATTGATATAATCCTCAAAGTGGGCCTGTAATTGTCTGGGTGATAAATTCACGATTACCAACATAAAAAGCGATCTACTGTGTTGGACTCGGTGATGTTGTTCAGTGTCTAATTAGAATAATAGCTCATAAAGCTATACCTATTGCAAAACAATTATCAATGAAAGCTAGTGACATTTCCCGTAATAAAGTTATTTTTGACATTGGTAATATTTCCAGCAGTAATTGACGAGTAACACAAAACAGAGATGACAACGCTCACTAATTAGCATATTTCTTTAAATAAAACATATTAAATCTCACAACAATCGGATGAAAAATAATAAAGGTACAATGACTTGAATGTATAAGTGTTATAATAGCACGACTGTTTTATTGTATGGCGTCAGTCAAACATGTGTAGGGATTACCGGTACTTATCAAGATACTTGCTTCGGGCATAATTGTAAATTTGTTCCATGCAAAACCGGTCCCATTGGCTTTGTAGAATGCAGAGACAAAACAAAACTTTTTGACTGATATCCGGAAATAGGTGGGTGGAGTTTGGGGAATCGTCTCCTTATATTCAGTACACCATTAAGGACGGGTGAACGAGTGGTCTTATGCGCTTACCTTTCCTGATTACTGTCATTTCACCTATGTCCGCGTGGGTTCGAGTCTCGGGCTTGGTCAAATGTGGATATGTGAGAAAGCTTGCCCGTAGCTTCTAGTGGGATGGTCGTTTTCACCAGGTTTTTCCTGGTTTCTTAATCTAACAATTATACAGGCCTCAACGTGTAGCCTATGGTTTGCAGAAACATGGCGATAAAACCACAACATAATGGAACAAACCTGCTCAATTTATTTTCTTTTCAGTCTTTCTTTTTCCCGAAAACATACGTCTTACATTGCTAAACATAGTAATTCTTTTGCAAAGAAGGTATAAGTTTATGACAGTATTGGTCCACCATGACGATTCATCGTCACATCTTATGGAGTCAATATTTAACCATGGAGCAAAGTTGCTATGAATCATTAGTAAGACAACGACTATAATTAGTTGAAAGTTATGTCTCTTTTTTAAAGGTTTTTACAAATAGTTCCTTTAAAAACATACCTTTTCGCTGGTATGTGCTGTTCGGATATTCTGCTTTCTGGTATTATGACCTGGCCTAACTAAAATTAATTTTTGAAAAAAAAATAAAGCCCAGGCTGAAAAGAATTCAGAATCAGATACGTTTATCAAAGTACAAGGTTCTGATGCACAGAATATCAAACAGGTCGGTAATGAAGCTTGAGTCTTCGTTCCATGCTTCAATGTCGCAGAGTACCAGGGTTGTTCTATCTAACCGTTACGAGTATATGCTCATAAAATAAGTAACAAAAGAGAGTGAAAGACAAAAATCTTTGTGAAATTTAACAAATAAATCTTCCCCCTAAAATACGGTGAAAATGAGAAAAAAGTAACTTACGGTATTGCGAAATAAATCCTAAAAATCCAAGACTGAAAATCCAAGATTGAGATCCGTCACAAGTCCTAGTAATTTAAAATCCTGAATAAAATTCAGTAAACGACGAACAAAATATCACAAACTGAAGTCGATGACGTGTCTGTTATATTTTTTAAAGTGTTGATGTATCAACAGTCCTATGTTGAATCACATTAATATAGTTCCAGGTTTTATTTCATCAGAAATTTCAGTGAATGTCTTTATCCAAAACTTGTATCAAAGCACTTTTGTATTTCCAGAGAAATAATTTTTAAATTCCACAATTTGAAGAAAATAAAATTAGACCCAAACTGGTCACAACATAATTCAACATTTAGATGCTAGATGTTGAAGCAAGACTGAATAAATCCTTACAATCAAAAGACAATATAGTTATCTACTTGACCTCGGATCGCAATAAACATTACCTAGTGGGGAAAAAATCTTCTTGAATGATCTAGTAAGCCTTGATTTTTTAAAACACAATAATCTGTAAAATTTACATAGGAAACTCCAAAATCCTGACCCAAATAAACATATTTAATCCATATTGTGTACCTAAATAATAATCCTGATAATAAGCTCATACACATAGAGAATAATGAAGCTAGTAATAGTTGTTTACATAAATGCATTTAAAAATAAGTGAAGTCAATCAGGTCAAGCAGAAAAAGCAGAAATAAACTCAGTTTTTGATAAGGTCAATTCCAGCATACAATGTTACTTTGCAATAACATGTACTGAAAAGAAATAAACTAATTAAGTCGGAATTTTGAGTTATTCTCTCAAAATGTCGACTTAGTAACTCGAAATTTCGACTTTGTATCTTGTAATTTCTAGTCATTATCTCGAAATTCCGGCTTGCTTTCTCGAAATGTCGACTTGGTAACTCGAAATTTGGACTTTGTATAATAACTCAGAATTTGAGTTCTTATATCGTGGTACTTTGTGCAGATATACACATTTACAACATATATGACTCATGAAATATGTTGATTGGCTCATTTTAACAATATGTACGGTCAATTTGGTCACGATTACGCGAAAAACTTACTCATGCTTGCAGTGATTGGTTGAGCAGGTTTATACACATTCGTTAAAAAATGACAGATCTGTGCACCAGCAGTAACGGTTTATTGAGGATAGAAGGGGGTTATCAATCGTGGTTTGAGACAATGCTAACCGTATTACAAAATTATGTCCAATGCAAATTAAGTATTGCATATCACAAAATGACCTTACATCACCAAATATGTTGCCTCTTCTCTACCACATTTGTTCCACTCAAACAAATGCTTATATATTGTGTATGGGAAATCTTGCTCTTTGGAAGGGGTATCCTAGTCAAATATCACCGCACTGATAGATGTGGTATCCTAGTAAAATATCACTTCTCTCATAGATGAGGTATCCTAGTCAAATATCGCTTCACGCATAGATGCTGTATCCTATTCAAATATCACCTCACTCATAGATAATGAGGTATCAGATTCAAATATTACCTCACTCATAAATGAGGTACCATACTCAAATATCAATACTGATAGATGGGACATCTTAGTAAAATCTCACCTCACTGATCATGATAGATGGAGTATCCTAGTAAAATCTCACCTCAATGATAGATGGGGTATCCTAGTCAAATCTCACCTCACTGATAGATTAGGTATCCAAGTCAAATCTCATCTCGCTGATAGATGAGGTATCCTGATCAAATCTCACCTCACTGATAAATGGGGTATCCTAGTCAAATATCACCTCACTGATAGATGAGGTATCCTAGTCAAATGTCACCTCACTGATAGATGAGGTATCCTAGTCAAATCTCACCTCACTGATAGATGGGGTATCCTAGTAAAATCTCACCTCATTCATAAATGATATATTCCAGTCACATATTACCTCATCGATCGATGTTTTGATTCTGGTTCAAGCAACAGGTTTATTGATGATACGCTGTCATACATGTATCGGTTTGTGTGTGAAATTTTAGAAATGCTTTTGTTCAAGAACTGGTAATAAATTAATGCCAATTTTTGTGAAAGTAGCTCTTCGAGTATTTTTTATTTCTTCTTCAATACGTGTTATGTATATTTATTTGAATTGTTTGCTCGTTAGTTTTAAATATTTTATTTCACTACATGTTGTTGTAATGTAGCATTGTATGCTTGACTTGACCTTGTTCAAAATTTAGTTATTATCTGTTTCCTTTTAAGTTCATTGATGTAAACAGCTAATAGTAGCCTCATTATTCTCTATGTGTATAAGCTATTATCAGGATTATTCTTCAGGTAAGCAAGGTGTAAAATGTTGATGAGGGTCAGGGTTTTATAGATTCCTAAGTGAATTGTGTAGGCTATTGTGCTGTAAATAAACAAGGCTCTAATGAGCCTTGTTTATTTACAGCACAATCATTCTAGAAGGTGATTTTCCATTAGGTAATGATTGTTATTAGAAATGGCTACTTGTGACCTGAGGTAAAGCATTGAACTATATCATTTTGTGATTGTGAGGATTTTATCAGTGCATGCTCTAACATCTATCACTTTAAGTTGTATCATGTTGTGACTATTTTGTTCTCAATTTTGTTTTTTTCAAAAAATTCAATTCAAGCGATTTTTTTTCTATGGAAACACTAATGTGCTCTGATAAAATTCTTGGATAAAGATATTGACTAAAATTCATACTGAATTCAAACCTGAGACTTGTTGAAACATCATCACTTTGCAGGCCATAACAGACACGTCCTCTTCTTCAATTTTAGATATCTTCTGGACTTGATCTGAGTTTTATTCAGAACGTTTTTAAATTGGACTTTAATTCTTATATTATTTTGGGATTTAATTTGCCTTACCGTACGTTATTTTTCTCATAGTTTACTCTGTTATCTTGGGAAGTAAATTGTTGTTAAATTTTACAAAGTTTGTTTTCTTCACACATTTCTGTCACCTTTTTAGAAGCATAGACTCGTAATTTAAGCGTATTGAGTTTGTTATCAAAGAAAATTAACTCCATGATAAGAAAATCTTCTGCAAACTATTCCAATATTATACTTGGATTTTTTTTAAATGCATGTCAAAATGTAACAAGTTTCAGGTATCTACTGGGATAGTAAAAAAAAATGTTTTATCTACACAAAAAATGGTAAATTGTTGCTTCTTTGAAGCCAGTCCAATATTTAATATAACTATTAAGGTCATAATTTAAGAGCCATTCAAAATAATGAATTGAAAATATATTGATTCAAAAAAAAAAAGAACACAACTCCATGACGAATAGCGATTTATTACATCCGATTTTTAAAATATCTTCAAGGGTTTTATGTAAAATAATAAACATGTATAAAACTTAACTTTAAAAGATAAGAAAAACAGTTATATATATATATATATATATATATATATATATATATATATATATATATATATATATATATATATATATCCTAATCATATCAGCTCACTAAAATAATACGCATATATACATTTAGAAACAGTGTTGTGTTTACAATTTGAGATGTATATCTACTCATCCCATCTATCCATCAATCAATCATTTAATCCATCCATCCATTCATCCCGTCCGTCAGTCCATCTATTCTATCTATCTATCTATCTATCTATCTATCTATCTATCTATCTATCTATCTATCTATCTATCTATCTATCTATCTATGTCTGTCTGTCTCTCTACCTGTCTGTCTCTTTCTCTACATTTGCATACAATTAAACTATATATGCAAGGCATTACGATATTTGCTATAGTCTGTGATATATTACAGCATCATAGAGAAACACAGAAAGCTTAAACACTTGAACAATACACGTAAAAAAAAATATATTTCTATACAAACTTGATATACTAGAAAATAGGTAAAACGCATTGGTGATCATCATTTTGAATGTACTGTCTTGTATATAATCGCTTACAAGTGGAGACCAGCTAAAACAACATAGAGCCTGATCTACAGCTACATAATGCTAGGTCTAATTAGGTCTAGGCATTTGTTCTACTGATTATCCTTAGCAAACTGCATAGATCCAGACCTGCCGTCACTGACAAGTGTCTGCAGTCGAACTAGACTTATAATAAACGAGTATGTTGAGTACTTAAAAAAAGTTGTATCTAATTCGTATATTCTGTGCTTATGATGATACAAAGGATCTTTAACACCATTTACACAGTTCGCCTTCATGATATCATAACTGCAATTTTTGTATATAAATTATCATATATTGATCAAAACTTTAAATTAGCATCAACTTTAAACACTTAAAACTATGCATATAATCAATTTATACAAAGACTTTTCACGAATAAAATGAAACATCTATAATGATGATCTTTTTATCATTTTTTTCAGTTGGAAATTACAATAAAGATACGATATAAAAGATAATAGGATAATTTGTCACATTAAGATGCCATCGTAGATTTGACTTCATATCAATTCAATTTTTAAATGATTTAAACTGTTCAGTTCCGTACAGCAAGGTTGGTTGGCCAAAGAATTCTATTTTCTAAATGCAGGGTTGCGGTATAAGTTAAAGAATAAGTGTGGGTTTTTTTCTTTGCCTTTGGGTTCTTCCCTGGTTTCAAAAACATATACAGTTGTAAACCCCTGTTTTCAAAGTCTTGTGATAACGCGCAACTGCGAAAAACCCTGTCTGTTAATAAAGATCCTATTTGGCGTTAAGTCACTACACTACACATGAAACCATACTCATGTATAAAAACACATACAGACTCATTAAGATTTTCTCTCATCAAATGACACCACATATTTTGGTAAACATGGGCACTGTTAATTGTCACTAGCTATACTTTTCTTGTTTGAGAGTCTGTATTTATTTATAAAAAGGATGAGATCCAAAACTGAGCTACAAAGAGATTGGTGTCACATGTTACACATTAATTGATTAATCATGCGGAGATGTGTTACCTATCAAAGTCATACAGGGCAACATAAACCTAACACAGATCTATCCCTTATAACCAATTAGAACGGACAGATGAGCATTCCTACGTCAAGCTTGATTCGTCGATAGCAATGCCGGATATTATCTTACACATAGCAAACAATCAGTTCCCGTTTGGAGAAAGGTTTTTGACGACAGCCGTGTTTGGACTGATGCTTTGCGATGTTAATTTCTACCCCCACCTCCGCTCTCATATACTGGTTCTTTGCAGTTTACAGCGTCAACTGATCTCTCAAATTCACGTCTTCTTCTGCTAGCTTGCTAAAGTTTAACGATGTTTAACTTAAAATTAAATCTGATTTTGGAATCTTGAGCTCAGCTTGAGTTAGACTATGTTTTTACTAAAACTCTCAAGCTTCTTTTCAACAATAAAATTCCTAACAATATTTCCGTATGCTTCATTATGGTTGATGTTAGTTACAAAACATGTCAATGGTGTAGAGATTCATTTCTTCAAACTATGCTTTGATATTTTTCCGTAGGCAGATCCGAGTGTTTCATTCCATCCACAGTTTGTTCGCCTCCTTCCTCTATGACCCTAATTTTGGCCGTCTTTGCTGGATAACTGTCGTTGTCGTAATTACTGGACAAAAATAAACCTCTACACTTGGCTATGGAAGCGTTTACAGCAAACACATTGTCATACATCAATCCAGCTATCATTCCACCAAGGATTGGACCAACCCAGAAAACCTAAGATAGCAACGTTACAAATAAAATAATACGTACACTTTACATCTACTCTGTGTGTGTGTGTGTGTCTGAGAGAGAGAGAGAGAGAGAGAGAGAGAGAGAGAGAGAGAGAGAGAGAGAGAGAGAGAGAGAGAGAGCAGCCTGATTGGATGCTGCGTGATGGTCAATGCTGGGAATTAAACTACATCGTCATTCTTCCCGGAAAACTAATGATTGCACCATCGACTTGCTGTTTCTAGCCTTACGACCATTATCTTGCTATCTTAGCAGAGTGTTTCTACCCTTACGACCATTATCTTGCTAACTATCTTAGCAAAGTGTTTCTACCCTTACGACAATTATCTTGCTAACTATCTTAGCAGTGTTTCTAGCCTTACGACCATTATCTTGCTAACTATCTTAGCAGTGTTTCTAGCCTTACGACCATTATCTTGTTAACTATCTTAGCAGAGTGTTTCTACCCTTACGACCATTATCTTGCTAACTATCTTAGCAGAGTGTTTCTACCCTTACGACAATTATCTTGCTAACTATCTTAGCAGTGTTTCTAGCCTTACGACCATTATCTTGCTAACTATCTTAGCAGTGTTTCTAGCCTTACGACCATTATCTTGTTAACTATCTTAGCAGAGTGTTTATACCCTTACGACCATTATCTTGCTAACTATCTTAGCAGTGTTTCTAGCCTTACGACTATTATCTTGCTAACTATCTTAGCAGTGTTTCTAGCCTTACGACCATTATCTTGCTAACTATCTTAGCAGTGTGTTTCTAGCCTTACGACCATTATCTTGCTAACTATCTTAGCAAAGTGTTTCTAGCCTTACGACCATTATCTTGCTAACTATCTTAGCAGAGTGTTTCTACCCTTACGACCATTATCTTGCTAACTATCTTAGCAGTGTTTCTAGCCTTACGACCATTATCTTGCTAACTATCTTAGCAGAGTGTTTCTAGCCTTACGACCATTATCTTGCTTACTATCTTAGCAGAGTGTTTCTAGCCTTACGACCATTATCTTGCTTATTATCTTAGCAAAGTGTTTCTAGCCTTACGCTATGCCATTTGTTCAGATTTGTTGAGAACGAAAAGTGTTGTGACATTTCTTGCAGCATACGCAAATTGCAATATCTAATCTATGCATCGCTGTAACAACTTACCCAATGTGCTTTCCAAATCCCCATGACTACAGCCGGGCCAAAGCTTCGGGCAGTATTCATGCTGGAGCCAGTAAACCTCACCTATAGAAGAGGCAAACAAAATAATATATCTTTCTATGTACTTGGATGTTGGTGTATATTAGTTTTTATACGAGCGCATCTTTCTTTAAGATAGTAAATGGAAAGAAAATATTAAATAGCATATTTTTTTTTTTACGTCAGTCTACAATGATCCACCGATCCCAACTTGAGTGAACAGGGAACAATACGTACAGTTTTAGATGCCGACTGTATGCATATGGGTTTGGTTACCTAAATATTCGTGAACAAGTAACTTATTCTTCGTAATCCATGCCATGTAAACAAGTATTATAAAATTTTCATTTTTATTCATAAGAATTTACTGAAATAACTTTTCTTTAAAATCGAAGACTAAGATATAATATGGACTTTGACAATCACACAGGAAAGAAAAGTCTGCAAGGTACATGGCCTAGTACACCTAGTAAGAAAGACAGTTGAATCATAACAATAGAGACGGTATAGTAAAAGTTGTAAGCTCCTGATGGGCTGCTCATTCAGATAGGCGATGGTGACGAAGAATAAGTTAAATGAAACTTCCTTCCTCCATGTGTTTTAATATTTGTATTATCTCTATTTACCTGTCTTCCATACAACAAATTACCTTCTCGATTGATATTCAAACTTAGTTGAAAAGAAATATATTTAGAACAGAGGTCGCATACCGTGTTTCTATTATACTCTACCACAGTACAAAATGAGCTTGTTCGGCTTCGAGGATAGAACATAAAGATATTTGTCGGGAATTGATGATCGCCATTGCATACATGTTTAAAAGAAACAATATAGTTGTGTACTCTATGTTTTTTTTTAAAAAAACACAATAAAACTGGACTATTTACAGCAAACAGATGACACATGGTCACGGACAGTCCTATCGCGAGTGGAACTGAGCCTCCCAAATCTTTTCGCCGTTTGTCAGATGCTGCAAACACCGTGAGAACAAGAATACATGTGATACATAGTTCAACACCGACACCCATAATGTTGTTAACTCCCTGGCCTAGGAGAGTACAACCCAGAGTCCCCTCCAATTCATCTGGTGTTAGTCCCTTCAAAATGGCTGCTCCAACTATGGCACCAATCAGCTGGACAACTATGAATACTAATGCACGTGCCAAACTGACACGGCGCGTTATCAACATGGCGCACGTGACTGCAGGGTTAACATGACCGCCACTAACGTGTCCGATAATCCAAACAACAGTTGCCACACTCAGTCCAAAAGCGAGCGCGATTTGGACAATGTCAGCCGCTGAATAATTATGAGTTAACTCAACTGTAGAATTATCAATTAGAAGCTTAATGTGATTGCCATTGGGCCAGCCCTGAATGCATGATCCGCAGCCAGCAAGAACTAGAAATAAGGTTCCAATAAACTCTGCAACCACTGCTTTCCAAAAGAGACATGATTTGATGTCATCCAGACTTTTAAGCATTCTGTATTGTTGAAGATTCTCAAGACTATAAATAAGATATAAAAAGTTATTCGATATCTGATGCTTCTCGTTTGGTAATCACGCCTGCTTATGGAAATTGTCCATGCTGTCAGATCAATAAATGTTCCAGTTCAATTAAAGGGCAACCAACTCGATCGCTTCGATCTTTTCCTCCTCTTTGATACAAACTGGCTGAAAAAGAGAACGACTTCGAATTAGATAAGTTTGTGTTTCTTTCAGCAAGCATATATCCTTCCTAAATCTATAGTAGACAATAAAAAAAAATCAAACATGAATGGGGCATGAATATCATTTGACCATTTGAAGGCTGAAATGAAGAAACATACATTATAGATTGTTTAGAGTAATCAGTAGATCATACAATGTTGACCATGATTTGGAGATGCATTATGCGATGGCATATTAGAGTCAATGTTGTTCGCAATTGGAACCGAATTATAAGCTAGTATATATGATATCTGTATAGAGAGGTCAAACAATCAAGTTTTGGTCAACATGGCAAAGAGTACTGAACTGAATAATTTAGCTGTCCCACTTATTTAATTTAGCTGTCCCGACTGTTCCACTTATTTACTTTGACTTATTAATAGGCGCAAATACTTATTTATACTAAGACACAGACTTCTACGAAAATTATTAGCTCGGGTGGATATGTACGCAATTCTTACAAATACAGAGTTTGGTTGTAAACAAATTTGACAAACACTAGCAAAATAGATCAAAAACGAAATCAGAATACTTCAATTCTCAAATTCTTCTGTTTTACACAGAATTTATGTATCTTAATATTTCCTTTGAATGGCCTACGACGATTTCGTAAATTTCAGTAATGTGCGCTAAAAAAAAGTAATAAATGAAGATTTTATAAATTGTAGTAATGCTCTCTTAAAACTATATATTCGTATTTGTTATCACTATTACATCGATTTGGAATGATTTATTCCTTTGTGAATAAATGTAAAGTTTCTGATATTGCATAGCATATTTGAATGTGGTCACTAAGACTTGAATGGAATTATATTGCAAATTGCAAATTTAGCAATGCTAAATTTGTTTTAATGGGAAAGGAGTACTACATTAATAGATAGTAAATACATGACAAAGTAATCCATTGTGAGTTGCAGGTAATTTTTTTTATATTCTTGATCAAGAACTTCAAGCGATATTGATAAAATGCTAGTGAATGAGGTGATCCTATTTCAAGCGTTTTCCTAATACCAGTCTTGGTTATAATAATTTGTCATTACTGGTGTCTACCATCAGCAGTGTA